>JAODAL010019299.1:0-72463 GCA_025379985.1 Phyllomedusa bahiana | reverse complement strand
TTGGAGTCCCCCATTTTCATTCCGATTTTTCTTTAGGCGCCATTACAGGTTTGGGAACCCAAAGGGTTTTGCTAAAACTTAATAAACCCCCCCAAAAAAAAAAGCTATGAAAAAACCTATATTATAGTGATAAAAAAAAGAACAAATTTCCCAAAAAACCCAAATAAATTTTTAATATCTTCAATTTTTTTTTTGGGGGGTCAAAGAGTAATAAAAAGGGAAATTTTTAAAAAAATTTAACTTTAAAAAATTTCTAAAAACTATTAAAGTTTAAAAAGAGAAAGGTCTGCAAAAAAATGAAATTACAAATAAAAAAATTGAAACAGCCCCAAAAAAGTTTCCCTCAGGGGACTTAAGGTGGATATTATTCTGTGAATAAAACATAAGGACCAAATAAGTTTGTGTAAATAGAACCATAATATTCCACCTAAACGATATCAATGACTTACCTTCAATGTCATCCAGGGGAAAACTTTTTGGGCCCCTAAAACATATGGTTTCTGGTCTTTTTTTCGGGCTTTTGGTCACCCAAAAACCTCTGCCGGAAGTGACAAAACGAAAGTTCTATGCGTGTCAATGAGCAGAGAGCTGTGGAACGCAAGCACCTAATATGGGTCCTGTCTTCCTCCCCTATCATGATTAATCCTTTAGCTGCAGTCCTCAATCAGAGGAATGCAGCTGGAACGGAAAAGTACGAGAAACTATTATCTCATAATGGCAATACACTGGCCAAGTCCTCTGTTGGTGGTTGCAGAAACATGTTGGGACACACTTTTCTCATCTATAAAAAAAGGGTTTTAGTACAGTTCAGAGAAAAAGGGAGGGATGGGTTCCTGTAGTGTTGAGTGATTTTTTAATCGAAAAAAGTTGAAACCCGGCCCCCATTTTTTTTTATTTTTGATAAATTTTTTTTTTAGATCATGCGATAATTTAGGTTAAAATCTGTGCATCATCTATTAAAGTTTTGCGCCATTTTCGGCGTTTCCCTTTAAAAATTTTTGGGGCGGCCAGAAACAGAATTACAGAATAGGGCAGGGTGAGATGGTTTTGCGACATCATACTGGGAAATGGGGAAATAAATTGCGATTGGGGGGAAAAATCAAATAAACCCCCCCGTTTTACATAGAACAGCTTTTTCCCCCTGTTCAGCCCTCATTTGTCTCTCAGCTAAAAAAAGCAGAAGGACGTGCGCTCTGCTTGGTCCAAACAGCTCAGCGAAATTAAAAATATTTCTTAAACAGAAAAACCTTTACTATTAGCTGTGATCCTTACAATTTATTTTTAGATTAGAGTTTTGGAAGATTTTATATAGTTAGGTAAGAATTTTAAAGGACATCTACCGCTGTAAAGTCCCTGGGGGGGGGGGTTTTGTGGGGGGGGGGGGCCCCCCCGCGGGCGAAACAAAAGACAAGGTTTAATTTAAAAAATACTGGGTAAAGTTCACCAAGGGCTTTTTTTTTAGACATTGCAAAATCCCTTTTTATTAACAAAATTTTTTTTATTAAATATTTCCTGGATATTGGGGGGCCTGAAAATTATAGGGGTACAAAATCTTTTTTAGTAAACGGCCGTGTTCTTTTCCCTTTTTTTTTAAATTTAAAAATCCCTTTTATTATCAGTTTTAATTTCAAATAGGGGTTCAATTTTCCAAATTTTTCCCCTTCCACCTTGTTTATATACCACCCCTTTTACCCTTTAAAATTAAAAAATTAAAAAGTCAGCACAGGTTGATAGGTGCCCAAAAATACCCTTTTAATATCCGAATAAATTTCGTACGTGTTTTTGACTTTGGGGAACCACAGCTTTGTTCATTGAGGCACCCCGGGCACTTAAATTTGAATACTGCAATTTTGTAGTCACCCACAGGTAAAATTGATAGGGGGCCAAAAAAAATCCCTTTCTTATATCCGAATACATTTAGCCCCCGTTTTTTTTTTTCACTTTGGTGCGGGCCCAGCTTTTTTGGGAAATCCCCTTTGCATTTAATTTTTGAATAAAAGCATTTTGTAGCCCCACCACAGGGAAATTGAAAAGGGGGCCAAAAATTTTTTTAAATTATCTGAATACTTTACAGATACGTGTTTTTTGTCACTTTTCCCCGGGCCCAGATTTGTTGAAAAGGGGCCACCTAGCAGAAAAATTTGAATCCAGAAATTTTGTGTATTACCACGGGTAAATTTGATAGGTCCAAAAAAATACCTTTTTTTTACCCGAATCATTACAGATAAATGTTTTTTTGACTTTGGGCCCCACAACAGCTTTATTCATTGGGGGGCCCCCTTGCACTTAAATGTGAATACTGAAATTTTTTTTAGTCACCACGGGTTAAATTTAAAGGGTTTCCAAAAAATACCTTTTTTTAAACCAAGTACATTTCAATACTTTGTTTTTTAAACTTTGGGGGGGCGGGCCCCGCTTTGTGGAAAATTTTTACTTTGCATTTTAAAAAAAAAAATACAGCAATTTTGTATTCCCCAAACGGGTGAATTGAAGGTGCCAAAAATCCCTTTTTTTTAATCCGAATACTTTACAGATCCCGTTTTTTTTTGAAACCTTTTGCCCAGTCCAGATTTGTTAAAAAAAGACCCACCTTGCAGTTAAATTTGAACCCCACCAATTTGGGCATTACCATTGGTGAATTTAAAGGGGCCAAAAAAAAAAACATTTAATTAAAATTCGAATACATTTCAAATATGGTTTTTTTTATTTTTGTCGCTCTACATTTTTGTTAAAATTGCCCGCAGCTTGCACGTAAAAATCTGAAAACAGCAATTTTATGGGTCACTTTTGCCCATTTCCCAGACTTTTTTTGAATTAAAAGACCCACCTTGCATTAAAAATTTGAATCCAAAAATTGTGCCAGTTCCCCGGGTAAAATTGAAGGTGCCAAAAAAATTTACATTTTATTATTAAAATACTTTTTCAATACTTTTTTTTGATTTTGGCGCACTAAAAAAGTTTTGGTTCTTTTGACGCAGTTTTGAAACGAAAAATTTTTAAAACAGCAATTTTATAGCCCACTTTTCCCCAGTCCAATTTGTTGTTTAAAAACACCTTCAGTTAAATTTGAATCCAAAATTTTTTGTTTTGATTAGGGGGATTTGAGAATAGCTGGATTTGCCGATTTTAACAAAACTTTTCCCAAACCCCCTTTCAAAAATTTTTAAAATTTCGAACATGGACGAAATGCAGGTTTAATCCGAGCAAAAGGGGGTAGCCCCTTGGGATTTTAAGGGGTAACGAAAAAAAAGGGTTCCCCCCCCCCCTTTCCCCCGGGTTTGGGGGGGGCCCCCCAAAAAAACCCCATGCCCTTAAACCCCGGAAATTCCCCCCCCCCTTTTTTTTTTTGGGGGCCCCCGGGAAAAAAAACCCCGTCGGGCCCTTCATCGCTGGGCCCAGGCCCTGTGAATCCCAGTAACGAACACCCCAACCCAATATTCCTTTTCAGTGGTTAATGCAACCTGCACCCCCAGAAATTTCTACCTCCTCTTTCCCCCCCTCAGGGCCACAAAAGTCGTAAACAGCATAAACAGCATCCCCCAACATGAAGCGGGCCGAAATGTAAACTCGTGTCCCCACCACTGGGGATAACCCAAATTTTTTGAAGACCTTTTTGGTGACAAAATGGGGTTGGGGGCCCAAAGGGCATTTTTAAAAAATCAAGAGAATGTTTTAAGCCCCTGCTCTAAACGCCCATTTTTACTGATGCCATAAAGGGGAGGAAAGGAAGCCGGCCCAATGGGAAAAAAACCCCCGGGGCGGCCCCGGAAAACCGCCTTGCGGGCCCTTTTTGCTTGTACCCCACTTCTGGATGCAAAAGCGGGGACGCCCAAAGTCACCTTTTTTGATGATTTTTAGATGACGACTTTTCCGGATCCACGTGGTCTTTTCCCAGAAGGGTGCTTGCGATTTGTTTCACAGTGACAGGAGGAAGACATGGGGTAGTGTCAATAGGGGTTCCCCCCCCACAAAAAGGGGAGGGGGGTCGCAGAAGCCCCCGGGGAATTTAAATTCCACCACCCCACGGCCCAAGCGAAAAACCCCCGCCCTCGCTTTACCCGCCGTAAAAAAGGGTTTCCAGGACCTCTAAAGCCTGGGCCTTTTTTTGAGCAACCTCTGATTCACCCAGTGATGTCATTCCCCGAAAATTTCCGAAACCATAAGAAAAGGGGCAAAAACCCTTTAAAGTGGTTAACCCCCAAACCAAAACATGTCTAGCCCACTTTGCGGGGCGAATAAAGAGTTTTAAAAAGGAGGGAACACTTGGCCAAAAAAAGGCCAGACCGACGGGGGCCCCCCAAACCCCACTTTCAAAAACCCACTGTCTCCCCCTTTCCTCCTCCTCCGCCCCCCACCAAGCTTTTCCTCAGCGCTCATAAACTCTCAGAGTCATCATCGGGGATCAGCCTCCGCTTAAAGGCCTCCACCGTCGCCCAAGTAAAAACCACACCCCCCAAGACCATCCCCCCCTTCCCTTCCGCCACCCAATTTGACGACCTGCAACCCGAAACAGTTCCACCCCCTACAGCCACCCCATCGGGTCTTCCGGGTTTTTGGAGCAAAGAAACACTAAAAACCCAAACCACCCAAAGCCAAAAGCCTGAATGTCGGTTTTTCCCCGGGCCCTTTTGGGCCCTTTGGGAAATGTTCCCTTTTTTCCAATTTTGGTGGACACAGAGGGGGTTTCCGCCACATCAGGGCCCCTTTGCCTGCCCCCAAATTTATCAGATGCCGAGCAGGCTTTTTCTTTTTGCCAAAAAAGCCGCCCCTGCCCGGGCCCCAGCCAGGGTGTATCTAAAATTTCAAGCGCGTTGTCTGCTTTCTGGGGCCCGGGAAAAAGTCCACCCGACCACCGACACATTGACTAGAAAGGGAAAGGGCCCAAAGGGGCCCACTAAATCTCTGTGAAAGTCACTGGGGGGAGCGGGGGGTGGATGTCCCCCTGGGGGTGACGGGGCTCTCAGGCTCGGCGAAACCCGGCTCTTAAAAACCCGCAGGGGATGGTGCGGGCTCTTTCCCCCAAGGTCCTCTGGGGCATAAAGGGCCCCAGAGAAAAAAAGTCGTTTGAAATTAATCCCCTTGGAGCCCATCCCCACACAGGCGGGAGCTGTGGACGGCCCCGCAATAAAACCGGGGCGCGGCAGGGGTGACAAAAAACCCTTGTCCCAGGAAAGGGTTTTTTAAGCGAAAACCCGGCGAAATCTGTTTGCCCCCTTAAAAATCTTTAGGCGGGAAGCAAAACCCTTGCCGGCAAATGTCATGAACCTTTTTCGTCCCGGGGAAAATTTTCTAAAGAGCAAAACCCGGGTCGGGGAATGGGGCCTGCTGAAAAAGGGGCTCGGGGTCTGAGTTCCCCCCTTCCCCCCGTTCACGCCCCCTTTCTTGGCCCGCCGGGCTCCCTTTGCACGTCAGTTTTCGGCCTCCCCGTCAACCGTCTCATTTTTTCCCGTGGCAACACGCGGAATTCCACCCTTCCACATGCTCCCCGACTGTGGCAGCAGCGCAATCCCATTACGCTTAAACAAGTGACACATTTCCTGACAAGCAGCGGTGCGGATCTCGGGGTGTTAAAGCCCCCCGAGAGTGGAGGCAGGTAAAGAGTTTCTGCACCACCCTTTGGGCCATTTTTTAAAGGGAAGGGCCCCAAAAATGTTCATGCGGACAATGCCCTTTTTAGAAATGAGCTTTGGTGGTGATTTTTTTTTTCTGGAACGATCATTGGACACCTAAAAACAACAGGTCCCCCCCCGCCCGACGGAGGAGGAAACGGGGTACGAGCCCGACACGGACCTTTCTCTCCTCAAAAACCACAAGGCCCGACATTTCACAATTTCATCCCGGGCTTTATTAAAGGGAGTGGTTTTGGGGCCAGACTAGTGCCCAAGGGGTGCATCAGCTCTCAGGGTGCATCATCTCAGGCAAGTCAGGGCTGTGTTTTGAAGCTGGCCGGAGGGAGTGGAGGAGGAGGGGAAGGAGGAGGTAAACCCCAGCACCGATGTTACCGCGTCCCGGGCCCGGGGGAAAAAGGTTGTCCCTGAAAAAGAGGCGGGGGAGGAAGAAAGAAAGGAAAAAATCAGTTTTTCTATTTCCCCTCCCACTCAGAGGCTTGGGAAAAAACAAGGCTCCCTCTCTCACATGGTGCTTGGATGATTTTCCCAAATTTCCCCCAAAAGGAAACCTCGCCTTAAGGGCCCTCAAAAATGAACAAAAATTACTGGGTGGCCACCCCCGGATCCCCAAAAAAACAAAAATTTACACTTTCCTTCCACCCCCCCCAAAAAAAGAGAGTAAAAAGGAAATGGGGACCTTGCTGATTGGGTCAACTGGAGGGCATCTGTTTCCTCCTTTCTTCACGTTCTTCAAATGTCCCCGGGGGGAAAAAAACGCCGCGACGTGACACAGTAAAAGTGCCAATAGCCGAAACGGGAGCCCGCCCGGCAAGGGGGCAGAAACCTAATGGGGACCTCTGGCAATCTTTTTTTACCACCTCCCCCAACGCATGCAATGCAGGGCACACAACCAACACACAGAGACCAGCTTAAGATCATGGTGCCCGACTATTTTGCGGGCTCAACACCGATGTTTTTGTATGTGTTTCCGGACCCCAAAAGACTTCTGGGTTTTCCAAAAAAGGACGAAAGGCCCGAGCTGGCCCTTTCCACCCATTTGAGGTGTTTCCTGCCCAGCACCAGCGTCATATCGAGCGGACCTTCACAAAGCCCCCCCAGGAGTCATTTTCAGACAAACGCCCTCCGGCTTTTTCCCCAGATAAAAGTGATCGATTTTTACTTTCCCTCCAAAAATGAAAAAAGGCATGGACCTGATGATGTTTTTTGCCCCAATTGCCGAGGTCACCGATTAGTTTCCGGTTCCCACTTCCCATTCCTCTCCAAACAGAAATGGGGCCCCCTTGAAAAAATTAATTTTTTAAAAAGATCATTCTTAAATGCAATTTTTTTTCTCAGTTTTCCCCAAAGTTTTATTTTGCTGGTTTTGGGTTGAAGAAGACGTAAAAAACACCAAGGTTTTTATGACAAACCCAAAAAACCATTTTACTCACTTTATCTTTTTTAAATTTTTTGTGTTGTCAATGGTTTTGGGGGGCATGTTGCCCTACAATTTTTAAAAGTGGCTGAGAAGTCATATTTTAAAAATTTTTTTGGGGGCATGGTTTCTGGAGATACACAATAATTATGGTCCTTTGGAAAAAGAAAGTTTTCTTTTAAAATGGCATTTCTCCCCCACAATTTTTAACCCGTGGCTGAGAATTCCCAAATTTTTAAATTTTTTGGGTCATTCCCGCTTTGAAAAGCAGCAAAATTTCAGGTCCTATTCTAAAAAATGTTGTTTCTTTAAAAGACATTTGGTTTTTTCACAATTTTTCAAAAGTGGCTCATGGGGCATGTTTTTTTAATTTTTTTTGGGGATTTTGCGTTACAAAGCAGCTATACTACCAAGGGCCTATTATAAAAAAAAAAAGTGTTTTTAACAGACATTTGTTTTTTCCCCAAAATTTTCCCAAAATGGCCTTTAAAGGGTCATGTTTTTTAATTTTTGGGGGGGGATTTTGGGTGTGATATGCAGCTATACTTTCAGGGGCCTATTATAAAAAATGTTGTTTCTAACAGACCTTTGTTCTTTACAATTTTTCAAAAGTGGCCAAGGGTGATGGTGCTGTCCCGAAACAGGAATAGGTAGGACACTGTTAAAGGACACCTATTCAAAATGACTTTTTTTGCAAGATTTTTTTAAACATAGCTATCAATTTCCCCGTATTGAGACAACCCAAATTTTAAAAACAATTAAAAAAAGAGAATCAAAAAAATGGTTTGGGGTTCCCCTCCTTTTTTAAAAATGGTTTTTTCAGAATTAAAATAAAAAAAAAAAAAAAGCATGTACAAAAAAAGCTGGAAAAAAAATTCCCCCTGAATTGTACAAGGGAGGTACAGGGAAAAATTTGACCAATGTAGGTTATTCAGCCCGGGCAAGGGGTATGGGGGCACGGACAGAGAACAAAGTAAAAAGACCAAATTTCCCCCAACACGTTGAGTAAAAAAGAAAAAAGAATTTCCAAGAAAAAGGGCAAACCCGGGGGTGACAGGAGCGTTAAAACCAAACCCGTATTTCCCAGTGAAGCACAATTGGCCGCACCCCCATTTCGGGGGGGGGCCCCCCCAAACCCGTTTGCCCCCCAAAGGGCTTGACTTGTTACTGAGGAAGGCTGGAGTTCTCACACTTCCGCTTCCCAAACCCGCTTCCCGCACACAAAAATTTTTCGTTGCCCCCGGTCACCCGGGCATTTTTAAAACCCCGTGTTAATAGATGACGGAAAGCCCGCCCCGGGCCCCTTTACGTAACTTTCCCGGGCCCCGGGTCATCTGTGGCACAGGGCAGGTAAAGGGCAATGTCCAGTTCAACTAAAATGGTGGGTTGAAAGACCCCCTTTTTTTTTGGGGACTTTTTTAAACTGGGGGTCAACAGGTTTAAAGGTTTATACGCGGTTTTAGGGCATTCTAGTCAATTGGGCCAGTGAAACTAAAATGGTGGTTGAAAGCTCCTTTTTCCCCGGGATTTTTTAAACTTTTGGGGGTCATGCAAAGGGTTTTGGGGCTCTTTCGTAGCCCCCGGGCAAGGGAAGTTTTAAATTTTTAGTTCAACTAAAATGGTGGTTGGAAAAAACTACTTTTTTTCCGGGACTTTTTTAATCTGTGGGTTTAACAGGTTTTAAAGGGCATGCTGCGGTCCAAAGGAAAAGGGGTTTGTCCCAAAAACCAGTTTTAACTAAAAAGGGGGTTGAAAACTCCTTTTTAGGCACTTTTTTAATCTGGGGGCAACAGGTTTTTAAAATTCCCTAAAATGCGGTCCCCGGACAGGTATAGTCCATAAACCAGTCAACTAAAATGGTGGTTTTTAAAAACCCCCTTTTAAACCCGGGACTTTGGTTTTTAATCTTTGGGGGGCAACAGGTTTAAGGGCCCTACTGCGGTCCCCGGGCAGTTTTTAAATCCCTGTCCAATTTAACTAAAATGGTTTGGTTTTAAAGACCCCCCTTTTTCCCCCGGGAAAAATTTTTTAAACTTTTTGGGTCAGCAGGTTTTTTTGGGTCATGCTTTGTTCCCGGACAGGGGTAATTTAATTCCAATTTTAAGTAAAATGAAAAATTCAAATAATACTGCCTTCTGGCACTTTTTAATTTTGTGGGTGATTTCAGGGTTTTAAAGGGGCATGGGGTGGTACAAGGGCAGGGATAGTGAATGGTTTTGTTACCTTTTTTTTGTGGCTTTTATTTGCCTCAGTTTTGTTTCCTAAAATGAGCAGGGAACCAATTTTTACTGTTGTGGCTGAATTCCAGCTTCTCCAGGCCTGTTTTGGGTGTAAGAAAAAGAAGGTGTTTTTTTGCTCTCCCCTAGACTTTAAAGGTCATCAAAAGATGAACAAAAATCGACTAAACGAAAACCTTTCGATGGTGGCCGACTATCCCACTATCCCCATGTCGATTGCCAACGGGAATCCCCCTCCCCCCACAAGTTTTCGATGAAAGTTTTGGGTGTATCAGGGCACTAGCCCTTTTCTTTTTTTTTAACCAGGGATATCAAGTTGCCTTTTAAAGGGTAATGTTCACACAGCTTATTTTGGGGCACCCTTTTTTCCATGAAAAAAAAAGCGTACGTCTCTAATAAAGCGAAAAACGCCCAAAACATTAGGTAATCCACAAAATATCATAAGAACAAAGGATTAAAGCCTGCTCTGCCCGTCATGCAATACAATCGTAAATTTTACAGTGGGGAGGAAATTTTTACTCAAAGCATTTTATTTTTTAACGTAGCTACTTTTCATATAAGTAAAAAGACCGCTATAGGGTAAGTCTGCCTTAGCCAGGGCTCCTCAACCCTCAACACAGTCAACAGCAGAGAAAAATGGCAGGCTTCTTTAAATTGCAAAAACATGTAGAAAATTTATTAAAAAGTCCCATAAATACAAGACTTGAATGACAGCAGTTGTACTACTTGCGATTATGGTGGAGAACATTCCATAGTAAGCGGTATAATAGATGTTGAAGACGTATTTTCATCTGCAGTACTGCGACTGCATAGCTCTGGTCGCTCCGGCTTGGAGCACGGCAGTACCTGACAGGCGGGCGTGGCGCAGGGCGTACGACGTTTCGGGGGACCTCCCCCTTTCTCAAGCATGACATGTCATTTATTCACAACGCTTACGCGCCGCGAGTTATGACAGTCTATGGGACCGGCGGGCTGACGGCCCTCCGCATCGCAGGAGTACGCGCCGACCAGTGCAAGCTCCCGAACATCTGGCGTAATTGCGGGGCGTACTGTATACCCTGCAATTAGCTATGTGAACATAGCCTTATAGTTCTAGATTTTTAATGAGTACCGTATATACTCGAGTATAAGCTGAGTTTTTCAGCACAAAAAATGTGCTGAAAAATCCGTTCTCGGCTTATACTTGAGTCACTGTTGGTGTTCAGGAGCTGCAATGGCATGGTGCCGGCAGGGACACTTCAGCTATATGCGACTCCTCAGGGAGCGCATATAGCTGAATCACGAGTCAGCTGAAAGTGCCCGGGCCATGGCGATCAGCGTTCTCTTTACCTGTAAGCGACTCCTCTGGGAGGCTTGCGGCTCTCAGGAGTATCCGGTACAGGCGGCGTGAGTGTCATCACGCTGCCTAATGACATCACGCCCTCTGTGTCAGCAAGAAGACAGAGCGCCTGGGAGTCGGAGCAGCGAGAAAGAGAGGTAAGTACTTGTATTTTTTTTTGTTAAACTCTGCCTATAATTTACTATGGGGGACATATACCTGCTTATACCTGAATATACCTGCCTATGGGGGGACATATACCTGCCCATAACTGGTATGGGAACATATACCTGCCTATATTTGTCTATGGGGGATATATACCTGCCTCTACCTGCCAATGGGGGACATATACCTGCCTCTACCTGCCAATGGGGGACATATACCTGCCTCTACCTGCCAATGGGGGACATATACCTGCCTCTACCTGCCAATGGGGGACATATACCTGCCTCTACCTGCCTATGGGGAACATATACCTGCCTATACCTGCCTATGGGGTTATTAAACTGCCTATGGGGGACATTAAACTGCCTATACTTGACTATAGGGTTATTAAGCGGCCTATGGGGGACATTAAACTATCTATACCTGCCTATTGGGGGACATTAAATGGCCTAAAAATGTGCTTAAAAAGCTTTCCTCGGCTTTGATGCTTATATGAAGCTACTCTGGGAGCGCATACAGCTGATGATACTCAAATCAGCCATCAGCATCTGGGTGCTGCCATGGCCTGGGTGCCGGCGGTGATCTCTTCTCCTTTGGGAGCACATACAGCTGAAGACACTACTGCAGAGCAGAGAGCGAGCGATCCCTGCTCTACAATAGGACTTGATGCCTTCCGGAGTATGCAGCATATGCAACGTGCTGTGACGTTATGCTGCTTGCATGGCCTGATTCCATCTGGTCCCCTGTCCCGGGAAGAAGATGGAACACAGGGAGTGCCTCGGAGCAGTTGGGGAGAGAGGTGAGTACTAGTGTTTTTTGTTTTTTTTAAACCCTGCCTATACTTGCCTATGTAATTTTATTAGTATCCATTTTTATTTTTGAAATTTACCAGAATCTGCAGCATTTTCCACCCTAGGCTTATACTTGAGTCAATAAGTTTTCCCAGTTTTTTTGTGGCTTAAACTCGGGTCGGCTTATACTCATACGGCATTTAATAAAAGTTACTTTTTATTACTCTTTGGCCCTCCATAAGAATTTGAAGATATTACATTGATTGGTGTTTTGGCGTTTGAATGTTTTGTGCATGTGTTTTGGACTAGACAAAAATGATTGTACCCTTAAAGAGGTGTTCACACCTTGCTGTTTCATAGAACCTGTTCATCAGTCAGTTTTAGGTTAGCGCTTCCTATTCAGACTGTGGGCAGGTCCACAGCAGTGAGTGACATTTCAGGCCTGCTATTGCTATCTGAGCCTGATAGAGGGACATTGGTGATGGAGGGGCTTTAACAGCAGGGAACACAGCTACATAACTCTCAAGGATTAAAGTCTTTCATTAACACAGATAATTGAAATCATTGTCCTGGAGATAACACACAGCAAGGAGTGTCATCACCATGATCAGCAACAGCATCCCTGAACAATGAGAGCAGAGACAGATGGTCAGTAACCTAGGGAAGCTTGTGTTTACAAGCAGGAGATAGGAGCTTCTCAATTAAAACAAAATCAGAACAACAATGTAATTGGTAATAATCTTTATTAACGTTTGCCTAGATGTTTAAAGCGAACCAATGTGGTGAGAAAACTCCTTTAAGTTATATTTTGTTGCACAACTTTTGGAGGCAATCTCTCCAAAAAAAAAAATTTCTTTACCACTCGGTAAAACTTCTGCCGTGTCCACAGATATTTTGGCCTAATCTCTGTTTGTAAATTGTTACAGGTGTCTCAGGTATTAATGTACCATACTGCAGGTTTCAGCTCTTTCAGATTTGTTCAATGGGATTTAGATCAGGGCTCATAGATGCCACTTCAGAATAGTCAAATGCTATGCTCTTATCCATTTTGGATGTTTTTATCTGTGTGTTTTGGGTCATTATCATGTTGGTGGATCTATCATCTGCAACTGAAATGGAGCTTTCTGACACTGTGCAGCACATTTTGCTTCAGAATGCCTTGATAGCTTTGAGATTTCAATGTACCCTGAACAGATTCAAGTCACCCTGTTCCAGATGCAACAAAGCAGTCCCAAAACATAGCCAAGATTCATCCATATTTCACAATAAGTACAGTGTTTAGTTCTTTGTATGCTTCATTTATGTGTCTGTGAACAGAGCTGATGTGACTTGCTAAAAAGCTCCAGTTTTGTTTAATCTGTCCAAAGTACATTCTCCCAGAAGATTTGTGGCTTGTCAATATGCATTTTGGCAAATTCCATCGATGTCAGATTGTACCATCCTTCACTGTTTTTGACAAAGTTGACTTAATGGAAGACAAGCAAGGAGTTAACCATATTTAAAATAAAATCAATGTAAAGCAATGTCTGATTTACATTAGTTGATTTTTATGGAATTTCATTTTATTATTACTTTTGACAGTTTCAAGTTATTTCATTGACCATTGTGGGTTTTTCTTTCTTTATTTTAAGGGTACCAACAATTTTGTTTACGTGTGTACAATTTACATAACACATGGGGCGTAAAGAGGTCTAATATGTATTGTTTTTTTAGGTGTTCTCTTTTCCAATGGAGAGAACTGGAAAGTGATGAGAAGATTCACACTCTCAACATTACGTGATTATGGAATGGGCAGGAAAGCCATAGAAAACAAGATCATTGAGGAGGCCCAGTGTTTAGTACAGAAGTTTAAATCATATGAAGGTAAGTGTTTAACAGAGGTTTTGCTGAGCTACAAGCAGACCTCAGTGAATGAAGAGATGGCTGCATTTGCATTAACTAGAATGATAGTAACACTAGTAATTCTAGTAGCTAGTAGTAGGCTGACAGTCTCCCATCATTATCTGCTTCAATATGTCTCTTTCTGTGCTCTGTATACTTGGTTCTGTAAGTACTTTCCCAATATGCTGGTATTACTAACTTCTGCCTGTTCCAGTTCCACCACCAGCTGATGTGGTGTGATATATATATTAGAGATTCGGCTGGTTCGTCAAATTTTTCCCAAAATTCGGTTGATTTAGAATTTATTTGCAACGAATCACATTAAAAAATAGCTATTCCCTTGCTGCAAGGAACCTGTGTGGTGTTGTAGAACATTTTGCCATGCAAAAATATGCATAGGTTGTGTGGTTTGATATTGAAACAATGCTGTGATTTAGTATGACACGCAGATGACAGGTGCCGCTCTTAGAATCACTTCACAATTCACTTATCTGGGCAGTTACGGGGTCAAAACCAGGGGCGTTGCTAGGGTCCTAAAACATCCGGGGCCCGAGCCCTCTGTGTCATGTTTTGCTCAATGGTGATGGGTTCACACGGCACTTTTTATGCCACATCGTGAACTGTGGCATGATGTATTTTTACAGAATAGTGTATGTTCCTGTCAGTTTATTTTCCACATAGTCCACATAGATCATTTAGATTACCTCAGCAGTGCAGTGTAGTATGAGAATCAGAACTGACAAAAACTTTTTCAAAAGCCTCTCACCTATATATGACACAGTAATACCCCTAAATAACAGTCATACAGGTACCCAATATCACACCTATACATGGAGCAAACATACCAGACGTATGATTGTTACTAAAGAAAATCCTACAATACCAAGATCCAATAATATTACTGCTTAAGGCCCAAATAATACTGTCGGACCATGAACAAATACAATAAGTACATGTGACTACCAGCTCTAAACAGGTGCTCTGCTGATATATATCACTACCATACAGTGACCAAGTAGTGGTAAATACTAGCTGCATGTAGGCTTTGCAGACATATAAGTGATCACAGTGCAGTTACATAAAGTGACTAACAGGAGACGTTTCTTCTGATTGGAGTTATTCTCTTTTCTTTTTCTTCTCAATTCAGCCCAGACAGCCATGATAAATTCTCCCGGCCCCCACTCGTCTCTGCAGAATTTACCACACAAACATTTTAGAATACTCACTTTCAAGCACCTATATACCTACCTGGGGGTGGGTGGTTATATACCTACCTAAATAATGGTGGCCTATATCATGGTTTTCCCCATCCTCCACAGCAACCTGCTTTCCCATGATAGAAAAGCCAAGCGCCTGCTGTGAGGGTTGAGGAGTCAACCATCATTCCTTTATAGCTATATAAGCCCCCAGATGGTAAGGAGGTATAAACTCCCCCCCCAACAGTATGGATGTAAGTCTATATAGGTCCCCTCAAAATAGACAGGTAGGCCAGCCCCCAAGTAAGTCCCCCAGTAATCCCCCAGTAAGTAGGTAGACATATAGGTCCCCAAGCAAGTAGGTAGGCACTTTTAATAGCTAGGAAGGTAAATAGGTCCCTTCACTAGGTGGGCGGTAGTTATATAGGTCCCACAATAGGAAGGTAGTTATATAGTGCCTCCCAGTAGGCTGGTGGATAATTAGGTCCCCCAGTAGGTAGTTATATAGGTCCCCTAATAGATTGGTAGGTATATAGGTCCCCTATTAGGTTGATAAGTATATAAGTTTTCCGAGTAGGTTGGATAGTCTATAGATTCACAAGTAGGCAGATAAGTAACCCATTATTTAGGACCCCCAGTAGTTTGGTAGGTATAGGTCCTCCCCAGTATGTAGGTAGGCATGGGTTCCCTTCAGCATTGTAGGTAGAAATAGGGCTCCCCAGTATATAGATAGACATAGGTCCCAAAGTATATAGGTAGGTATAAGTCCACCAGAATATAGGAAGGCACAGTACCCTCCAGTATATAGGTAGACATAAATCCCCCAATGTCTAGGTAAACATAGGTCCCCCTAGTCTATAAGTAGGCATAAGTGCCCCCAGTATATAGATAGGCATAGGTTCACACCATAAATCAGAAGGCATAGGTCCCCCCAGTACATAGGTAGGCATAGTTCTCCCAGTATCTAGGTAAGCATATGTCCCCCCGTATATAGGTAAGCAGAGGTCCCCCCAGTATATAGGTAAGCATAGGTCCCCCCAGTACATAGGTAGGCATAGGTCCCCACGATATAGGTAGGCATAGGTCCCCACAGTAAATAGGTAGGCATAGGTCCCCCCAATACATAGGTAGGCATAGGTCCCCCCAGTACATAGGTAGGCATAGGTCCCCCCAGTACATAGGTAGGCATAGGTCCCCACGTATATAGGTAGGCATAGGTCCCCCCAATACATAGGTAGGCATAGGTCCCCAAAGTACATAGGTAGGCATAGGTCCCCCCAATAAATAGGTAGGCATAGGTCCCCCCAATACATAGGTAGGCATAGGTCCCCCCAGTCCAACGGTAGGCATGGATCCCCGCCGTATATAGGTAGGCATAGGTCCCCCCATTACATAGGTAGGCATAGTTCCCCACAGTATATAGCTCAGCACAGGTCCCCACAGTATATAGACATAGGTCCCCTCAGTATATAGCTAGGCATTGCTCCCCCCTAGTATATTGGTAGACACAGTTCCCCACAGTAAATAGGAAGGCATAGGTCCCCCCAGTCTGTGGGTCAGCTCTGTGGGTTACCCTGACCCATAGAGCTGACAGTCTACAGTTAAATTGATCGGCTTTATGGGTCAAATATGCAATGCTGACCCTCAGATCTGATCAATATAACTGTAGACTGATTATCAGCTCTGTGGGTTACCCTGACTACAGTTAAATTGATCAGGTCTGAGGGTCTGCATTGTATATTTTACCAATAAAGCTGATCAATTTAACCTAGACTGTCAGCTCTGTGGGTCAGAGTAACCCACAGAGCTGATAGTTATTCTTCAGTTAAATTATATTGCTCCACAACACGTACGAAGATTTATTTCATCCAGCCTGAGCCTGCCCAGCCCCAGCCCAACTATAAATACCTGTTATTGACGGCTGCTCTGCGCGGGCACTCAGTGACTGGAGGAGGAGCATGCTAGGCACCGGCGCTCCTAGGCTTGCTGAAGCACCGCTCTCCCCCGACCCTGCACAGTGCGCAGTAACATACAGGAAGCCCCCGGTGACGCCAGCGGAGAAAGTTCGTGTGCGCCGCGTAGCAGTGTCCGGCGCCCTGTTCTTACTGACGCGCCGCTCTTCCCTGACCCTGCGCAGTGCGCAGTAACATACAGAAAGCCCCCGAGCCGGCAGCGGAGCTAGTGAGCGCCGAGTAGTAGTGTCCGGCGCCGCATTTACTGTGAACAACAATGCGGCGCTGCGCTACTGTAGTGTATGTGGGCTGGCCGGGGACTGAAACATTCGGGGCAGCAGGCATTTTATCCGGGGCACGAGCCCCGGATAAAACTGCCTAGCGACGCCCCTGGTCAAAACTGACCAAATAACTGAAGTGGGAATGCAGCCTGACAAGATAATGTCAGTGCCAGCTACAAAGAACCGAGCTGAGGGCCAAGATCCCAGCATAGTGTCAACGAGCGCACTCCTTTTTGCACCAACATCAGATGATTCCACAGATTATGACCTGTTCTGTTAAACGCTGATATATGTAGAGCTACCAAAAGTTACTTTTTGCACTTATTGTGGTGAACTATCTTTGAAATATAGTGTGTGTATTTTTCACATACATTTCCATTACAGGCAGGTTATTATTTTGGGATATTGTGCTCTGCACCAAAAAGTTACTTTTTTCACTTATAAGGTGAAACACTTTTGAAATACATGGGTATATGTAGAATCTGTGGGCAGAAAGTGAAGCGTGGTCAGGGACCTAATGTTGGCACCATGGCCCTGCGTCAAAATATGCAGCGTCACCATCCAGTGGCCTGGGAGAAACGTGTCTCAGATGTGGTGGTCCATCCTGTCGCAGAAACAGCAGCAGCACCCAGTGTCACGCATCCCATTTCAGGCATTCAAGACTCCACCACCTCTGCCAAAGGGAGCGGTCTGTCTTTCCCATCATCTACCGGTGCAGATGCTCCTGTTCCTTGACACTCATCATGCCAACAGTCGTTCACCAAGGCAATTGCCAAGAGATAGCAGTATGCGTCCAGCCATCCTATGGGACAGAAGCTGACCATGCCCCTGTCCAAGTTGGTGGTAGTCCCTCCGTTTTCAAGTGGTGAGCTCTGCACCATTCAGAGAACTGATGACTTGTGCTGAGCCGAGGTGGAGATCAGTGGAGGCCATAGATACCTCAAGGAGAACTCGCTTATCCACCCAAAATGTGGAGAGACTCACCTTTGTCAAGATGAATCAGGCATGGATCGGCCAGGCTTTCCACACACCAATGCCTGATGCATCAGATTAGTTCAGCCACACTGCCTCACCCAAAATTAGTCTGGATTCTTCTATCTGCCTCAGCTACTATTCTGATGCTGCCACCCGCCTGATGCCACACATCTGCTGCCAGCTGCTCCGTCTACCACCCACCATCTTAACCAGGGACTGGTATTGCCACCCACCTCCAAACTCTTCACTGGGCCATTATGTAGTCTTCTGATGCTGCTGCCAACTCACCACTCATGTATGCTCATGATGCTTCTGCTGCTGTCACCTCCGGGCTATATAACCATGTCACTCTCTGGCTTAATGCTGCTGCTGCCGCCACATCCTCATTATGTCACCTAGCTGCTGCCACCTTAAAATTATGTCGATGTGGCACTTTCTGGCCTAATGCTACTGCTGCTGTTGCTGCCATCACCTCCACACTGTGTAATTGTGCCAATCTGTGGCATACTCATGCTGCCGCCACCTCCACAATCTATCATTGTGCCACTCTGTAAATTACTCATGCTGCTGCTTCCTACACAATCTTTCTGCCACTCTGTAAACTACTCATGCTGCTGCCACCTCCACAATCTGTCATTGTGGTACTATGTAAACTACTCATGCTGCTGCCAACTGTCCACACTCTCTCACTCGACCACTTTGTGGTTTCCTAATGCTGTTTCTACCCTCCACCACTCTATGACATTGCCACTATATTTCGTTTTCCCCTTCTTTTAATATGTCAGAAGTAATGAAAAGGACTCACACAACCGATTGTGTCTTCGGAGAAGCCGTAAGACCAGTATGACATGGTCCTTTGTTTGCATCAGGATTGTCTGATGATTAGGTAGCCAAAAGCAGGAGTCGATACAAAACACAGAACACGTGCAAATATTCCATTTACTTGTTATCTCTTTTTTGGATCAACTCCTGTTTCTTTTTGGCTTTAGCAATACTGTTGGATTATCCCCAGTAACCCTAAAATCGGAAGTATTTTACAGAGTGCAATCTAGTGCAGCTACAAAGAAATGCTTGTGCATACGAGACACAGTGACAAGTGGCACAATTTAACATGGCTGCCCTATTTATAGAAGCTGGCTGGCTACTGATTGGCTGCATGTCTGCACATGTCATTGAGGGCATTCCTTTCCTCCTCCCATAGTTCTTTTCCCCATGTCACCCCATGTGCTTTTGGCCATTTTAGATTTGTTACCACAAATCACCAGGACATATATATGCATTCTGTCTTTTTTATTACATATAACTGCCATCTTATCTAGTTCAGCCTGCAGAGGCATAAAGTGTAGGTTCAAGTTCTTGAACCCTGGTGCAAAAAGTGAAATGGGCCCCCTCCCCCCCATTACCAGGTCTGTCATCAGTCATCTATTAACCATTTCAGGGCCCCATACCGACAAATCAAATGGGGCCCCCCACCCATTAATAGTTCCTATTTTTTAACATATCAGTGGGCCCCTTTTTAATAAGGGCCCCTGACAGGATTACTGCTCGTACTGCCCTATTGGCACCCCTGCCAATTACCATGTGCCATTTCCAATACCGGTGTCTTATGTGTCAAACGATCTTTTGGGCCCCTCTCAGGATGCAGGGCTCCGTAGTGGCTGCTACCGCTGCATTCCTTATAACTATGCCCCAGACAGCTGAACCTTCATGTTCCCCATTGGGATGTTCTTGCTGCCACCACATATATCACATGTACAAAGCTTGCAAGCACAGACGTAACTTGCAGTTCTTGGCCCCTGGTGCAAAAAGGTGAAATTGGGCTTCTGCCAGTTACCATGTGCCATTTACAATACAGGTGTCTTCTTATGTGTCAAAGGGGCTTTAGAACTCCCTCAGGATGCAGTTTCGCATAGCAGCTGCTACCGCTGCACCTCCTATAGCCACGCCCCTGCTCGCAAGCGGTCTTCATCTTTTCAGTTAGCCATTGAAAGGAATGAAGTATTTTAGCCTCTCAATTTGTTTTCTGTCACTTTTAGAGCCAAATATTCTTCACTAAGTTGTTCCACGTATCCAGTTTACTGTTATGAATGGTAACTTCAGCTTCTCCTCACTTATAAAAACCCGAAAAACTTCTTCCATTGATTTTAATGGGGTTTGAGTTTGACGCGAACCTTGAATCAAACACTACTACTGTTTGAAGTTCAACTTGAACATTTTACTGTTCGCTCATCTTTAGTCGGAACATGCCCCCTGTGCTGTGATTGGCTGTCCTGGGCTCTCTGTGCTTATTCCCCCCTGAGATGTGTGAAACAGGCTTCCTGAGCTTCTCTCTGCTCCTCTCTCTGTGACAGCTCTAATATGAAGTATTGGATGATTACTGAGTCTCTTTAGCTGCCAGACTTACTTACCCCACCCATGTAATACACACTTATACACTCTGTTCCCCCCACCCATATAACACATCCTTATACACTCTGCACTCTCCACCCATATAATACACCCATGTACACTCTTCTCCCCCTCTTTTTCAGGCAGAATGTAGAGGGGGGCAGTTTGCATTTCTCACACTTATTTCATCATTTCATGCTGTATTTATAATTTTTTACACCAATGCAGGTGTTCTAGCTATGAGGATTGCTTGTGAAGCCTCAGAGGGAGGTGACTATCACAGCTCTCTGGGCATGATAGGTGACCATTGCAGGAGGTCTGGAGAGCTGTGATATCCATTTCCTTTCACTGGACACAGAAAATGAAGAAGGCAACTCGGGAGGAAGCAGGAATAGAAATGTGGCGTGATGATGTCACCACTCTTGAGTGAGGGAAGACACGCCTACTGGGAGGAGACACCTGATTTGAAAATCTAAGCTAGTGAATAAGCTCAGATGAATGCAAAAGCCTGTAGTGAGAGAATCCCTTTAAATGTATTTCATTTATATTTTATCAGAAAGAGGAACATCTCTCCTTGAGGAGAGCACCTTACAGTGTGTAGAGTTTTGAATTGCCTTTTTTCCCGCCACTAAGCAACAGCATATCACAAGGCAATATTGGGAAAGGAGCTGAGAAGCTCAAGCGCCCTCTATTGGATGTGACAAATTCTCAATTTTCTTTTGACTCACTGAGTCTTGAGAATGTAAACAGGGATATTAGGCAAGCCAGCATCACTCATCACTCATCTGCAGAGGGCACTTGAGCTTCTCAGCTCCTTTTCCATAATGCATTGTGATATACTGATATTTCATGTGATAGAACAACCTAACGTAGCAAGCATTTATAAAATATAAAGAAAATTATTTGTGCTTTTTAACATTTTTGCAAATTAAAAGAAAATTAAAAATGTGTGCTTAGATGTAAACCCTTCCACTGTAGCTTTGGCTAGATGTTTAGGGTTGTCGTCCTGCTGGAAGGTGAACATACACCCCAGTTTCAAGTCTTTTGCAGCCTCTAACAGGTTTTCCTCCAGGATTGTCCTGTATTTAACTCCAGCCATCTTCTCATCAACTCTGACCAGCTTTGCTGAAGCAAAGCCTCCCCACATCATGAAGTTGTCTCCACCATTCTTCATTGTTTGGATGGTGTGTTCAGAGTGATGTGCAGTTTGAGATTTCCTCCACATGTACTGTTTGACATTTATACCAAAATGTTTAATTTAGGTCTTATCTGACCAGAGCACCTTCTTCCACATGCTTGCTATTCCCCCGATGTTGCTCTTTGTAAACTGCAAACGGGACTTCTTGTGGATATCTTTCAAACATAGCTTTCTTCTTGCCACTTTTCCATAAAGGACAGATTTGTGGAGAATAGTTGTCCTGTGGACAGATTCTCCCACCTCAGCTGTGGATCTCTGCAACTCATCTATAGTTATCCTGGGTCTCTTGGCTGCTTCTCTAATTAGTGTTTTCCTTGCCTGGGCTGTCAGTTAAGTTTAGGTGGACGACCATGTTGTGATAGGTTAGCAGTTGTGTCATTCTCCTTCCATTTACAGATGATGGATTGAATAGTACTCTGTGAGTTATTTACTTAAAACCTAAACCTGCAAAACTCTTTGGAACGACTTTATCCCTGACCTGTCTGGTGTATTCATTGCTTTTCATGATGTTATTTGTACAATAAAATTCTCTAACAAACCTCCTAAGTAGTGTTGAGCGATTACGTTGGCCATCGACATCGGTCGATGGTCGATAATCGACCATCATCGACAAGATATTCGATGGTCGATCACAGATTATCACCGATGACCATTAAAGTCTATGGGAGAGCAACAACACCTTCATTCTTACACCCAAACAGGGCTGGAGAAGCTGGAATTAACATCCACAACAATCAAATGGATACGTGCTACATCTTAGGCAACACACTTAGGTTATAAAAGCCACAGAAAAAAAATCACAGACCATTCACTATCCCTGTCTTGCACCACAGCATGAGCCTTAAACCTGCATGACCCACAAATTAAAAAGTGCCAGAAGGCAGTATGATTTGAACCATCATTTTACTTGAACTGGACATTGAATATCCCTGTCCTGGAACGCAGCATGAGCCCCAAACCTGCATGACCCCCAGATTTAAAAAGTGCCGAAAAAGGAGTCTTTCAACCACCATTTTAGTTTCACGGGACATAGACTACCCCTGTACTGGCCAAAAGCATGAGCCCCAAACCTGCATGACCCCAGATTAAAAAGTGCCGGAAAAAGGAGTTTTTTCAACCACCATTTTAGTTTCACTGGAATTGACTATACCTGTCCTGGGCTACAGCTTTACCCCAAAACCTGCATGACCCCAGATTAAAAAGTGCTGGAAAAAGGATTATTTGTACCACCATTTTAGTTTAAACTGGACATTGACTATAACCTTGTCCTGGGCCACAGCAATGAGCCCCAAACCTGCATGACCCCAGATTAAAAAGTGCCGGAAAAAGGAGTCTTTCAACCACCATTTTAGTTATCACGACTATCCCTGTCCCGGTCCTGGGAAAAGCGCTTGCCCCTCCGTATGAGTGGGGACCAATTGAGCTTCACTTGGAAATACCTGGTGGTTAACGCTCCTGTTCCACCCAGTTGCCCTTTTTCTTGGCATTCTTTTTCTCTTTTTACTCAACGTGCTGGAGGAAATTGCCCTCTCTACTTTGTTCTCTGTCCGTGCTCCATACTCCAGGTCCTCTGAATAACCTACATCTGGTCACGTGTTCCGGTAGCTCCCGGGTACAATTCAGGGGACTTTTTTTACCAGCTAATTTGTACATGCAATTTTTTTAGTAGTTTAAATTCTAGAAAACACATTTTTAAAATCGGATGGAATCCCACCATGTCTTTGTTCTCTTTTTTAATTGTATTAAATGGGTTTTCTCAATACAGGGATTGATAGCTATGTTAAAGATCTTGCAAAAACAAGTCATTTTGCAATATGTGTCCATTCACAGTGTCCTACCTATTCCTGTTCTGACAGCACCATCACCCTTGAGCCACTCTTGACAATTGTGAAGAACAATGTCCTGTTAGAAACAACATTTTTTTATAATGGACCTGTATTTATAGCTGCATGTCAAAGCAAAATGCCCCCAAAAATTCAAAGCATGACCTTTGAGCCACTTTGCACAATTGTGAAGAACAAATGTCTGTTAGAAACAAAAAAAAATTATAATAGGACCTGTAGTATTGCTGCATTTCAAAGCAGCATGACCCAAAAAATTATAAAAATGACTTCTCAGCCAATGTTAAAAATTGTGAGGGAGAAATTCCACTTAGAAGCCACTTTATCTGTTCCAAAGGACCATGATTAAATTTCTGTATCTCACAGCAACAACCCCAAAAAATTATAATATGACTTCTCAGCCACTATTAAAAAATTGTGAGGTGAGAAATGCCACTTAAATCCACATTTCTGTTCCCAAAAGGGCCATGATTTTTTGCTGTATATTTACAGCAACATGACCCCAAAAAAATTAAAATATGACTTCTCAGCCACTATTAAAAATTGTGAGGGAGAAATGCCACTTAAAAGCCACATTTCTGTTCCAAAGGGCCATAATTATAGCTGTATCTCACAGCAAAATGACCTCAAAACCATTGACAATGCGAAAACTTCTAAAGATAAAGTGAGTAAATGGAATACGTGGTTTGTCATGAAACCTTGCTGTCTTTTAACAGTCTCCTCACAGCAAAACCAGCAAAATGAACTGTTGGGGAAAAGAGAATAAAAATTGGGAGTAAGAAATGAATCATTTTAAAAAAAAGTTTTCAAGGACCAATTGTGTTTGAAGAGGAATGTGAAGTAGACCGGGAACTAATCGGTGACCTCGGCAATTGGGGCCACAACATCATCAGAGATCCAAAGCCTGATTCATCTTGATGAAAGTCAAACGTTCCACATTATCTGTGGAAAACCGGATTCGTTTGTCTGTAATGATCCTCCAGCTGTGCTGAAGGTCCGCTCAATATGATGCTGGCTGCTGGGCAGGACAACACCCTATGGCTGGGAGCGAGCTCGGGCCATTCGTCCATTTGGATACCCAGAAGTCTATTTGGGGCCGGAACACATAACAAAAACATCGGTGTTTAGACGCAGATAGTCATGCACCATGATCTTAAGCTGGTCTCTGTGTGTTGGATGTGTGCCCTGCATTGCATGCGTTAGTGAGGTGGTAAATAAAGATTGCCAGAGGTCACCCATTACACTTCTGCCACCTTGCCTGCTGCTGCTGTTGCCGCTACGGCTACTTGGCTCTCTACTGCTGTCACGTCGCTGATGTTTTTTCCACCGTGACATTTGGGTAACGTAAGCAGACGCAACAGATGTCTCCAGTTGATCAATCAGAAAGGGTCTCCATTTCCTGAATTTTCTCTCTATTTGGGTGGGTGGAAGGAAAGCCCCTGAGTTTTGTTTTGTACCGGGATCCAGGAGGGGGCCACCCAGTAACTGTAGTTCATTTTGATGGCCTAATGAAAGTATCATGTGGAGGAAATGGAGCATCCAAGCACTCATGTGAGAGATGGAGCCTTGATTTCCCAAGCCTCTGGGTCGAGGGGCACTAGCAAACTGATCTTCCTCATCTTCCTCCTCAGCCTCAAAGTTGCACCAACCTCTTTCCAAGGCAGGGACTCGGTAACATCGGTGTCTAGGAATACCTCCTCATCCTCCTCCTCCGCTTCCTCCAGCACAGCTTCAACACAGCCCTGACATGCCTGAGATGATGCACTCTGAGAGCTGATGCGCCACCTTGCACTAGCCCTGGACCCCGAACCACTGCCTAATGAAGACCGATGAAATTGTGAAACTGTGGGGCCCTTTGGGTGGATTTGACGGAGAGAAAAGGCTCCGTGTCTGCACTGTATCCGTCTCCTCCTCCGTCGTGGCGGACCTGTTGTTTCAGAGTGTCCAACGATCGTTTCAGAACTAAGATCACCACAATGCCATGCTGACAAGGGCATTGTCCGCACGACCATTTTGGTGGCTCTTCAAAACTGGCAAGGATGGTTTGCAGAGCTTTTTCACCTGCCTCCACTCTTGGTGGCTCAACACCCGAGGTCCGCACCGCTGCTTGTCAGGCCATGTGTCACATCGTACGCGTAATGGCATTGCGCTGCTGCCAAAAATCACTGGAGCATTGGAGGATGGAATTCCAGCGTGTTGCCATGTCAACAATGAGACGGTTGACGGGGAGGCTGAGCTGACGCTGCAACGCAGCCAGGCGGAACGAAGCAGGGTGCGAACGGCGGAAGTGCGAACTTAGACTTCGAGCCTTCCTCAGCAGGCATTTCCCGACCCGGGTAGCTCTTTGAAATTGCTGGACGACTAGGTTCATGACGTGTGCCAGGCAATGGATGTGCTTCAGCCTACCGTTCTTAAGGGCGGCCTGGAGATTTTCCCTGTTTTTCGCACCACCTTGCCTGGCAAAAGGTTCTTGTCACCCAGCCAGCGCTCGGTTCGTTTTCGGAGAGCCGTTCACAGATAAATGACCTGTGTGTGACGGTCTCCCCAAAACAGAATTAATTTTAACACGCCTGGTTTTTTCTGGGCACGTGCTGCCACCAGAGGACCTTGGGGGAAAGAGCCCTGCACCATCCCCGCGGTTTTGAAGAGCGTGTGCCAAGCCTGAGAGCCACCGTCACCCCCAGAGACATCCACCCAGCTCACCCAGTGAGCTTCATAGAGAATATAGCGGCCTTGGCCGGGTTTAAATAGTCCATGTGTCGGTGGTCCCGATGGACTTTTTTCCCGGCACAGATGCAGACAACGCGCTTGAAATTTTAGATGACACGTGGCTGGCCAGGGCAGGGACGGCTTTTCTGGCAAAGAAATGCCTGCTCGGCATCGGGTATTGGGGCAGGCAAGGGGCCATGACGTGGGGGAACCCATCTGGTCCCCCAGAGGGAAAAGGGAAAAACATTTCCAAGGCCAAAAGCCGGGAAAAAGCCCAATTCAGGCTTTTGGCTTTGGATGGTTTGGGTTTAAAATGTTTCTTCTGCTCCCAAACGGAAACAGAAGGCTGGCGCTAGATGGCCACTGAGGGCGGAGGTATCAAACTGGCGGGAGGAAAAGGGTTAGGATGGGTCTCTGGGGTGCTGTGGATTTGGGGCGACGGGGGAGGCTGAACGGAGGCTGATCCCTGATCATGACTCTAAGAATGGGCAGCTAGGAACGTTTGGGTGGTTGGGAGGAGGAGGAGGAGGCGGAACAGGGTTGGACAGTGGTTGGGGCCCGGCGTGGGTTGGGCCTTTTTTGGCCATTTTCCTCCATTTAAACTCTGCATTCGCTGCATGTACTAGAATGTTGTGGGGGTTTAACCACCTAAGGGTTCTTGCCCCTACTATGCGTTTACGGCAAAGGGGCATATGACATCGCTGCGTGAATCAGAGGCTTCTCAAAAAAGGCCCCCAGGCTTGAGAGGCCCTGACCTTTTTGAGGGCGTAAGCAGGAGGGGGGTTTGCGCTACCGTGGCGGCGGCATCTATCAGGGACTTCTGCGACCCCCCCTCCCCCTTTTTGGGGTTGGAACCCGTATGCACACCCATCGTCTTCCTCCCGTCCATGATGAAGCCTCGAAAAAGCAAATTCTGCTGAAAAGACCACGTTGGATCCCATTGTCGTCATCATCATCATCAAAAACAGGTAAAATTTATCGTCCTGGGCAGTCTGCATCCAGGAGCTGCGGGGGACAAGCAAAAGGCACTGCAAGGCATTGCCGACCCCCCGGGATTTTTGCCGATTATTTCTCCTTCTATCACAAAGGGGGCCAGACAGGGAAAAAACCCTTTGGTCTTAAAAATTTTTTTTAACATCCCCTTTGACCCAAAGCTTTTTATCAAAGGGTCTTCAAAAAGGATACCAAGTGTGGGTAAGATTAAAATTTGGGCCCCTCTTCATTTTGGAAACATGCTGTTTATGCTGAGACGACATTTGTGCCAAAGGGAAAAAACAGGAGGTAAACGTATAAAGGTTTTTGCCATTAACCCAAAGGACAATTGGGCTGGTTCTTTTAAAATTTTCAAGGGCCCTCCCCACAAGCCGGCCCTGGGGCCTGAAAAACACCGTATCGTGTTGGTAATAAGGGGGTTTTTGACCTTCCCCCTTCCCCCTCCCCCCCTTTTGAGTTAACTAATTTCCTCAAAGAAATATAACAATTTGAGAAAAGGAAAAAAAGGGGAAAAAAGTTCTTTTTAAAAGATGGAAAACCGTTTTCCAAATCCCTAAACAAAAAAAATTTGGGGGTTTCAAATTTAACTGCAAGTGGTCTATCAAAAAAGCTCCGGGCCAAAGTGAAAAAAACACTTCTGAAATGATGGGGATAATAAAAGGTATTTTTGGACCTATAAATTTCACCGTGGTGATACAATTTTTGCTGTATTAAAATTTTTAACTGCAAAGTAGTAAAAGAAAAGCTTACTACCCAAAAGGAAAAAATTTCCCTGTTGAAATGATAGGGTAATAAAAGGATTTTGGCACCTTCAATTCACCTTTGGTGAAAAAAAATTGCTGTATTAAAATTTTAACTGAAAAGTAGTCTATAAAAAAGTTAATGACCAAAGTAAAAAAAAACACCGTTAAAATGTATCGATAAAAAAGGGTATTTTTGGACAATAGTAAAAATGGGTGATAAAAAGTTGCGGGATTAAAATTTTAACTGCAAGGGGCTCATCAACACAGCGGCCTGAAAAAGTGAAAAAACACGTATTGAAATGTATCGGGATAATAAAAGGTATTTTTTGGCACCTATCAACCTGTGGTGACTAAAAAATTCCTGTATTAAAATGTAACTGCAAATAGATCTATCAACAAAGCTTAAATACCAAAAGTAAAAAAAAACCCCTTTCAAAATGATAGGGGAAAAAAAAGGTTTTTTTTTGGCACCATCAATTCACCTGGGGTACTACTAAATTGCTGATAAATTTAACTGCAAAGAATCTATCAACAAATTTGACTGCCCAAAAAGTAAAAAAAAACACCTGTCTGAAATGTATAGGGATAAAAAGGATTTTTTGGCACCATCATTTCACCTGTGTGGTACAAAAATGCGTTTTCAAATTTAACTGAAAGTAGACAAAAAACAAAGTTTGACTGACCAAAAGAAAAAAAAACCCCTGTCTGAAAATTATAGGGGGATAATAAAAAATTTTTTGGCACCTATCAATTCACCGGGTGACTACAAAAATTGCTGTATTAAAATTTTAAAAGCAAAGTAGCCTATGAACAAAGTTTTACGACCAAAAAGTAAAAAAAAACACCTGTCTGAAATGTAAAAGGAATTAAAAGGTATTTTGGGCACCTATAGTACACCTGTGGTGACTAAAAATTTGCGGGAAAATTTTTAACCTGCAAGGTGGCTCTACAACACGCTGGCCTGGCCAAGTGAAAAAAAAAACATCTGAAATGTATACGGATAATAAAAGGTTTTTTTTTTTTGGCACCTATAAACCTTGGGGTGACTACAAAATTGCTGTTTTCAAATTTAACTGCAAAGAAATTTAATCAACAAAGCTTGCTACCAAAAGGAAAAAAAAACCTGTTGAAAGTATAGGATAAAAAAAGGTATTTTTTTGGCCCCTATCAATTCCCTTGGTACAAACAAAATTTGTGATTAAAATTTTTAAAACTGAAAAGTAATCTATCAAAAAAGTTTGACTGCCCAAAAGTGAAAAAAACACCTGCCCCTGAAATGTATACGGGAAAATAAAAGGTTTTTTTTTTGGCACCTATCAACCGTGGTACTACAAAATTTGCGGATTCCAAATTTAACTGCAAGGGGGCTATACAACAAAGTTTTGGACGGGCAAAATGAAAAAAAACCCTATCTAAAATTATACGATAAAAAAGGGGATTTTGCACCTAACAAAAAGACCTGCAGTTACTAGAAAAGATCTTACCAATGAAAGGCAATCAATGCTAAACAAAGTTTGGCTGACAATATCCAATACCTTTTTAAAAGGGTTGTCTGTGTTCGGCAGGGGGGCCCCCCCCCCGTCCCCCTCGTGCTTTACACGTTAGAGCTCCTTTATAATTTCTCGCCTAACTACCTAAAATCTGCAAATCTCTGTCTAAATAAATTCTAAGGGCACAGCTAAAAATAAGCGTCTCTGTGAAAAAATAGAATAATTTTGCTACTGTTTTGACTGTTTGGGCAAAAGAAAAGCACGTCCCACGTAGAGACGCTGAAACAAATGATCTGAACGGAAGGCTGTTTTATTTAAAAAGAGGTCATGTGATTTTTCCAGCCAATCGCAACCCTACACATTCCCGTCATGACGTCGCACACACATCTCACCCTGCTCTTTCTGTAAGCTGATTTTCTGCCGCCAAAAAGACGGGAAACGCCGAAAAGGCCGGATATTTTTAGATTAGCGCGGGGTTTTATCCTAAATTATCGCGTATCGAAAAAATCCATCAACATAAAAAACTTTCCGATTTCACTTTTTTGTAATAATCCTCCAACACTAGCGGGGACGCACAGAACTTTCTGCTCTGATTGGGTTCATCTCTGACATGCATTTAGGGTATCCTTTCTTCCCCAACTTCTTTGCCCCATGTAACCCCATGTGTTGCAGCCATTTTTTCAATTAAAAACATGCTCGTTCCCGCGAATCACCCCAAACTTCGACTTCGTTCAGAATCAAAGTTTTCCTGAAATTCTAAACGAATTCCACTTCGTTAGAATCATTCGCCCATCTCTAGTCACAGTACATTTGGAATTCATTGTTCCCTCAATGAACTGTAGCTTCCCACAGGCGCCAGTACTCATGCATTCCCAAACCATGACACTCTCACCATCATACTTAACTGTAGGAAAGACATGCATGTGAACCAAATAAGTTACTCTTGGTTTCATCAGATCACAGGACATGTTCTTAGTCTGCTCATCTTCAGCCACTGACAGGCTGACCCCTACCCTTTGAACCTCTGCAACAATGCTAGCAGCACCCATACGTCTATTTTGAAAAGACAATCTCTGGATGTGATGCTGGATATGTGCACTCAACTTCTTTGGTTGACTACAACGAAGCCTGTTCTTAGTGGAACCTGTCTTGCTAAACTGTTGTATGGTATTGGGCAACGTGATACAGCTCAGTTTCAGGTTGATGACAAATGTCTTATAGCCTTTGCCGTCTTTATGTAGAGCAACAACTCTGTTTTTCAGATCTTCTGTAAATTCTTTGCAGTGAGGTGCCATATTGAATTTCCAGTGACCAGTATAAGGGAGTATGATAGCAATAACACCAAATTTAATACATCTGTTCCCCATTCGCACCAGAGATTTTGTAACACTGAGTCACATGACACCGCAAATGGAAAATTGGGTTTGACCGACTGGGATCAGACGGAGTTCAGACTAGAATAAAGATAACATACAATTCCAGCACAGAATAATGGACAAAAGGGCAGTCTCTGCTGGACTTTACAGACAGATGACTTCACTGAGGCCTTAACAGGCACTGTTATCACTGTACTCTCCCATTTATGAGAGGCTCCGAATCCTCAACAGAAACACCAGGCTCAGAAGGTTCTGGTGAATGTAAAATTTGATGAGATTCAGGACATGGAAGTCCTTGCCAGAGACCACTGCCCATTCCTCAAGACAATAACCCTTCCAATGAACAAGATACTGAACAGAATTATGAACTGGACGTGTATCCAGAATTCTTTCCACCTTGAATTCTAACTCACTCTGGACAACTAGTGCTGTTGGATTAGACATGGGTAACCGAGGAGGAACATACTTTTTCAGCAGAGATTTGTAAAAAAAGATTGTGATACGGAAAGTGTTGGATAATTGTAGCCTGAAAGAGACTGGATTAATAACTTCAATAATATGGTACAGATGTAGCAGAACTAAACAGAACAGATATTGCACCATGACATCATGGCACAAAATGTTATCTCAGCTTTTTTCAAGTTTTCAATCCCTTTTGTTTACAGATAAAATTAGATAACATGAAAAGCCATGATACCTAGGGCAAGCTGTACTCTGCTACATCTGTATGAACCAGTGAAACATAAAACAAATTTCCCTGAAAGAACCTTGAGGTGCAGGTTCTTTGTTTATAACCAACCCTGATCCCACTTAACAAAATAAAGACATACAGAACGTCTTTTGTTGGCATACTGCTTTTGGTTGTTTGGAGCTTTGACTAGAGATGAGCCAACAGTAAAATGTTAGAGTTTGAGTCGAACTTTGAACAGTAGTGGTGTTTGAATTAGTAATCAATCAGAACTATGGGGCCCTGCATCCTGAGGGGGCCCAAAAGCCCCTTTGACACATAAGAAGACACCGATATTGAAAATGGCACATAGTAACTGGTAGGGCAGTACTCCTGTGAGGGGCCCTATCTAACTAAGTCCTGATTCCCTAAGCTTGCTGCATACCCCCCTAACTAACTACCAATAATCTAGCCTTTTCCTTTTAAAAATCGCTAAGAACACATTTGTCCCTACATGCAATAAGCAGACGGGGAGCGTTTGTAAGTACAGAGAGGGCTGAAATGGCTTTCAGAAAGCAATACAGGAAATATATAACAGACATGTGATTTTAGCAGCCAATAGAGCCTCAGCAATGACATTTTCTCTGTCATGTCTGCATGAGGGATGGCCAGCAAAGTGCAGAAAGGCGCTGAAAACTATTAGAATGGCATGACACATTTATAACATAGTGTGAATGCCCACTTGCCACTTCACGGTGACCTCTTTAAAGTGGGTTCTTACACTAAATAGGGGCAGCACTGCTTGCGGGGCCCGGGGAAAGGGGGGCAGTGTCTACCTTTCTTTGTGGTGGCGGTGCTGTGTGGGGGGGCCCTTGCTGCTTTTTGCTTGGTGGTGCAGCCCCGAGCCGGGGGCAGGTCAGACGCAGTGATGTTGTTGGGGCCCCTGGGTTTGTGCCCCTTCTGTGTGGTTTTTCTGCGGGGGGTGGCTGCCCTACAGTTTACCCCATTTTGGTGGGACCCCTTTTTTGATATCGCCCTGAAAAGGCAATGGGCCTAAACGTTTTGATCAAAAAGTATACTAAGAACCTCCTGTTCATTTTTTGTAAAGTTTTGCTGAGAAGCATTAGATAAACGTATAATTTGAGGATGTGTGGTTCATGCCTCTTCCTTCCAAGTTTAACTAGTGGTATATGCATTGTCATATTGTGTAGCATGTGCATTTTTGGGTGGGTCACACAATGTTTTTACCATACAGTATAGGCATACTTTTTTTTTCTTAACATATGAACTGTCTACCAAACAGGGATATATTTGCATGTGTTTGTGTCTTTTTTAAATAATAATTTAATCAAAAGTCTGTTCTGGTCAATAAAGTTATGTAATATGAATGCAAATGTATACCTTTATGTTTGCAAACGTCGCTCATTGACAAAAAAGAAGGATGCTAGTGCATACTTTTTTTTGGGACACAAAAAATTGTAAACTATGCATTTCTGAACCTAAGAAAACAGTATAGGGACGTAAACTAAGTCAAACGTATTCAAAAAGAGGCTCTTTTGTCTTCACATTTGACCATTAAAGTCTATGGATACGTCAAGTGATACGTCACATTACTGTTTTTGGGGTATCAAAATGTATACGTTTGACATAAGCAGTAAACGTTGTGTGAATCAGCCCTTACTTGCATTTAACCACTTCCCGCCAAGGCCTATTTTTTGTCATGTTCATTTTTCATTCCACCTTCCCAGAGCCATAACTTTTTTCATGTTTGCATCAACATAGACAGAGATGGGCTTGATTTTTTGCAGGACAAGATGCACTTTCTAATTCACCAGACCTTAGAATATACTGGGAAACTGCAAAAAAAAAAAATCATAAGTTGGGCAAAATGTGAAAAAAAACATACTTGTGCCAAGTTTGTATGAGTTTTGTTTTTACGTTTTTAATCTTCAGTATAAATGATGTGTTATCTGTATTTTATAGGTTAGTGCGAATCTGGCAATACCAAATAAGTAGAGTTTTCATTAACCCCTTCCCGACACTGGACGTATGCATACGCCCTAGCGGGAAGTGAATTCCCGCAAATGGTGATCGTGCGGGCTTGCGGGCGAGCCACGCACAATCGCTACATGGAACCAGCGGTAAATGTGAGTGAGCTCCGGCCGCGGGTGAAAAATGCTTCATTATCGCAAACTGTCAAGGCATTGTGGGCATGGTGATTGGCAGTTACCATTGCGACCAGTACACAGCAGCAACGCTGTGTACAGGTCTACCATGGTAACAGCAATCTATTGATTGCTGTTACAGATCCCCACTGGGGAAAAGTTAAAAAATTTTAAAAATTAAAAAAAAAAAAAAGTAAAAAAAGTAAAACAAACACAAAAAATAAAATAAACACGTACACCACCCTTTTCCCCTTTACAAACGCCAATCACCCCAAAAAAGATCAAAAATAAATAAAGTACCCATATTTGGTATCGCCGCATGCGTAATGACCCACCCTATAAATCTGTCACATTAATTAACCTGTATGGTGAATGCCGTAAAAAAAGAAAAAAACAGTCACAGAATTGCGATTTTTGTTCATCCTGCCGCACATAAAATGGAATAAAATGCAATGAAAAACTCATATAAACTGCAAAGTTGTACCAATTAAAACTTCAGTTCATCCCACAAAAAAACATCATTACACGTCTCTGTATACCGAAAAATAAAAAAAGTTATGGCCATCAGAAGACAGCGAGGCATAAATATGGTTTTACACAATAAAACACTTTTTTTTTTTTTTAAAGTGCTTCAAAAAAAACAAAAAAAAAACTATATAAATTGGGTATCGCCGTAATTGTATCGACCCAGAGAGTAAAGCTAACTAGTCATGGATACTGCAGGGTGAGCGCTGTTAAAAATAAAAATAAAAAACACTACTAGGATTGCAGTATTTTCCTCACCGTGCCTCCAAAAAATGGATTTAAAACTGATCAAAAAGTCTTGTCCCCCAAAAAATGATACTAATAAAAATGTCAACTCATCCCATAAAAAACAAGCCCCTACACACCTCTTTACACAGAAAAATAAAAAAGTTATGGCTCTCAGACTATGGCAATGCAAAAACGTGTTTTCCTTTTTGAATAATAGTGTTTTTATTGTGTAAAAGCAATAAAACATAAAAAATATACAAACTGGGTATCGCTGTAATCGTATCGACCTGCTGAGTAATACTAGCATATCATGTATACTGCACGGTGACCTCTGTAAAAAATTAAAATAAAAAACACTACCAGGAATGTTGTATTTTACTCAAAATTCCTCACAAAAACCTTAATAAAAAGTGATCAAAGCATCATATGCACCACATAATGGTACTAATACAAATGTCAACTCATCGCACAAAAAACAAGCCCATAATCAGCTCTGTATACAGAAAACTGAAAAAGTTATGGCTGTCAGAATAAGACAACATGAAAACACAATTTTTTTATAGACCTATTTCTATTGTGTAAAAGTAATAAAACAAAAAAAAAAAATATAAAATTTACACCATTGCAATTGTACCAACTCCCATAGTAAATTTATCACATCATTTACACTGCACGGTGAACGCTGTAAAATTGAAGCCCAAAAAACAATGGCGGAATTGCGTTTTTCCCCCCAATTTTCATGACCCAATGCAAAAAAAAAACTATGGAACACCATGCACCCAAAATGCACAATACACCCCTAGATGAGATCCCTGAGGGATGCTGAATCCAAAATGGGGCAACATATGGAAGGTTTCACCTGTTCTGGTACTTTGGGGGCTTTGCAAATGCGACATGGCCCCACCAAAATCTGCTTTCCAAAAGTCAATTAACACTCCCTCCCTTATACAACCTGCCATGCGCCCAAACAGCAGTTTACACCCACATGTAGGGTATTGCCGAACTTGGAAGAAATTGTGTTACACAATTCGGGATGCTTTTTTACCAGGATTCCTTGTAGTAATTGAACATTTTCAGCTAAAATTGCAGATTGTTGGAAAAACTTTTTTTTTTCATTTTCACAGCCAAACGCTAAAAAATGTTGTGACACACCTGTGGGGTCGATATACTCAATAAACCCCTGGATATATAAGGGGTGTAGTTTCCAATTTGGGGTCTTTTTAGCGGAGTTTATTAAGTTTTAGCACCTTAGGGTGTTTGCAAACCTGAAATAGCGCCTAAATAAAATCGTAATGAAAATGAGACCCCAGAGTCCAGTAGATACTTCTCCTATTCTGGTGCTTGTGGTTGAGCCAAATAGCACACTAGGGCCACATATGGGATATCTCTGAAAACGGCAGAATCTGGGGAATCAATATTAAGTTGCATATATCTGATCACATTTACTGTATTCTTGTGAATAATGGATAAAAATTGAAAATCTGCAAAAAAAGGGAAATTTTGAAATTTCCCCTCCACTTTGCTTTAATTCCTGTGAAACACCTAATGGTTTAATAAACTTCCTAAATGCTGTTTTGAATACTTTAAGGGGTGTAGTTTCTTAGATGGAGTGATTTATGGGGGTATGTAACATACAGGCCAATCAAAGTCACGTTAGAACTGGACTTGTCCCTAAAAAATGTATATTGCAAATTTTCTTAAAAATTTGAAAATTACTACTAAATTTCTAGGCCCCCTAATGTCGTAAAAATAAATAAATAAGACATTTAAAAAAATGATGCAAACCTACAGCAGACATATGGTAGATGCTAGTTATAAACTATTTTGAGTGGAATAACTATCTGTATTACATGCAGAAATTTTTTAAGTTTGAAATTGGTAAATTTTTCACATTTTTCACGATACTTTGATATTTTTCACAAATAAACTAGCATTTTTTGGACCAACATTTCTTACTATCTTAAAGCACCATGTGTCACGAGAAAAAATTCTCTGAATCACATGGATAGTTTAAAGTGTCAAAAAGTTATTCTCACATAAAATGACACATGCCAGATTTAAAAAATGGGGCTCTGTCAGAGAGGCCAAACCTCTGGCGGTAAGGGGTTAAAGGGGTTGTCTCACTACACTGATTCCTCTTACCAAAGTCCTGTTTTCTTGGTTTCACTTTGAATTCAGGGGAGTGTTTACTGGCTTCTACTAGGCTGCAGTAGAAGCCAGGTCTGTAGCTATAGCAACCAGTGCTGGCACCCTATCAGGAGAGATCAAAACAGGTTTTATAGCATAAGCGACCTGAGGAGCTGATGTAGCCCATGCAAGAGGGGATATCTCAGAATAGCTAGGACACTGTTAATGGATATATATTTCAAAGTGACTTGTTTTTGTAATTTTTTTAACATGAAAAGCAATCCTTGTAGTGAGACAGCCCCTTTAAGTTTTGGTACTGTAAAAAAAAATCAAAACATTTTCTATTTTTGACATTTTTGCCACAGCGGCATTTTCTGTGACCAATAACTGTTTTGTTCTTCTACCTATGGACTTGAGAGAGGGGCATTATTAGCACTCTGAAGTGTTATTTTTATTGGTACCAGTTTGGAATGCATGGGACTTTTGTGCTCACTTTTCTTTAAGTTGTTAGGGGATGTGAAATGACCCAAAAAACAAAGTTTTGGGATTTGGAATTTTTTGTCTTCTACAGTACTAAGTAGAGATGGGCAAATTGATTCTAACGAAGTGGAATTCGTTTAGAATTTCAGGAAAACTTCGGTTCGGAACGAAGTCGAACTTTGGGGTATTTCGGGTGAACGAAGTGTGCTTTTGTTTGATAAAATGGCTGCGAGCCATGGGCTACATGGGGCAAAGCACTCTGGGAGGAAAAAGGGGCATAGCCTGCATGACATGTGCAGAGATGAAGCAGTCAGAGACGGCGGGATTCTGTGACGTCACCGCACCTATATTAAGTCCGGGCGCGACGCCGGAGCTCACATCCTCTAAATGTGCTCTTTCAGGGAAGGTGCTGCCGCGGCTGATAGCTCTTACTGAAGAATTGATTTTATATAGCGATTTCTGTGGGGTGTCTCAGCTTGTCTCAGAGACTGTTTTTGATTTTCTATTTCTGATTTTTTGGGGTATTGGATCTGAAATCCAGTGTGCGTCCACTGCAGCTGCATATACTTTAAATATCCAAGTGGGATCTAAGCACCAGTTTCCTGTTTTTATTAAAAATTTTTTTAAAGGAAAAAAGGGGGCATTTTTACGAAAAAAAAACAAATTTACCACAATTACAATTATTTTTGGGGCTAGCAGAAATTTTCCCTAATATTTTGGGGGAAATTTTTTACATCCATGGGGTTAATTAAGCGTTGTTTTGTGATGTGCTGACCCAAAGAAACTGTTTTTTTCAACCCCAAAAATATATAAATTTTTCCTGTAGCCTAATTCACAAGCAAAGGTTAATTACAACTGTATCTCTTGTTGTGTAGTGTAGAAAGCACGCAATTGTAACACGCTACAAAGCTACTATTTTGTGCGGCTCAATTCTTTGGCGCAATTTACATCCCGGGGTTGATTAAGCGTTGTTTTGCTGGTGTGCTGACCCCAAGAAACCGTCTTTTTCAACGCCAAAATAATAAATTTTTCTGTACCCTAATTCACAAGAAAAAGGTTTATTACAACTGTATCTCTTGTTGTGTGGCGTAGAAAACACGCAATTGTAACACGCTACAAAGCTACTATTTTGTGCGGCTCAATTCTTTGGCGCAATTTACATCCAGGGGTTAATTAAGCGTTTTTTGCTGGTGTGCTGACCCCAAGAAACCGTCTTTTTCAACGCCAAAAATTAATAAATTTTTCCTGTAGCCTAATTCACAAGCAAAGGTTAATTACAACTGTATCTTTGTTGTGTGGCGTAGAAAAAACGCAATTGTAATGCTCCCAAAGCTACTAGTTTGTGCGGCTCAATTCTTTGGCGCAATTTAATTCCGGGGGTTTAAATAAGCTTTTGTTTTGCGGGTTTGTGCTGACAAAAATAAACCGTCTTTTTCAACCCCAAAATACATAAATTTTTCCTGTAGCCTAACTCACAAGCAAAGGTTAATTACAACTGTATCTTTGTTGTGTGGCTTTAGAAAACACGCAATCGTAACACACAACAAAGCTACTATTTTGTGCGGCTCAATTCTTTGGCGCAATTTACATCCAGGGGTTAATTAAGCGTTGTTTTGCTGGTGTGCTGACCCCAAGAAACCGTCTTTTTCAACACCAAAATATATAAATTTTTCCTGTAGCCTAATTCACAAGCAAAGGTTAATTACAACTGTATCTCTTGTTGTGTGGCGTAGAAAACACGCAATTGTAACACGCTACAAAGCTACTAGTTTGTGCGGCTCAATTATTTGGCGCAATTTACATCCAAGGGTTAATTAAGCTTGTTTGCTGGGTGCTGACCCCAAGAAACCGTCTTTTTCAACGCCAAATATATATAAATTTTCCTGTAGCCTAATTCATTTTCCGAAGGTTAATTAAGCCGTTTGTGCTTTACATTTAGTAAAACACACAGTGTTTTTAAACGACACAAACAAGTAAATTTTTCCTGGCCAGTTGTGGGGCGCAATTTTATATCCAAGGGTTACCCAAGTTGTTACGGGTTCATTTGGAGTCAAAAACCAGGGTGTATATTTATCATATACAGATATCATCATCAAAACAGTGTTCTGTAAATTTTAGAACAAACAGTATGTCAGAAGAGAGGTGGCAGGCTCTGCACCTGCGAGTGGCAGTGGCACAAACATTCCTGGAACAGGCCCAGGTTTCGCAGCACAGCAAGGGGGGCGCGCAGCAGTGGTCACTCGGTGAGGCCACAACTGCCGCTGTCATCTAGCGGCCGTGTGTTGTTCAGCAACCTAAGGGTTCTTGATTGGTTGACTCGGTCATCCTCTTCCTCCCAGATGACATCGGGACAACCCCAGCCAAGAGTAGGTGGGAACCCCCGACACAACCCTTTAGTTGGCATGGCCCGGGAGCGGGTCAGCGGCCCTCACCTGTCCTCAGCCCGCCTCTGTCCATCCGGTTCCCTCAGCCAGAGATCTACTATGTGGTTGGGCTCAGCGCACTATAGAAGATGAAAAATTTGAGGAGGGCAGTCAGCAGCTACTTGGCAGCGAAGAAATGGGGCCCAAATATGGGCCTGCTTCTTGCAGTGGGCGGCAAAGTAAAAGATGTGGGAGAGTGGCATGGGAGGTAATGTTGTGAGAGGTCAGGCCTCGGCATACCAAGACCGGTAAAGAGGCAGCAGTGACAGGGAAACACAAATAGATGATGATGTTACCCGACCGCACTTGGGAGCCGGGTGAGGCAAGGGCTTCATCATCGTCAGGAGAAGAGGGCGTTAGCTTGCGCGTCAGGCAGCACGCTGCCAGCAAGGGGGGTGTGGCCATGAGTCAGCAGAATAGCAGCAGTGTGAGGTCGGGAGCCAAGCGGCCACGGGGTAAAAAACCGCTTCGCAGGGCCAAGAAAGTAGCGGCACAGGGGCTCAGCGAGGCAGCGGGCGGCAGTAGTCACTCAGTGCGGAGCGTTGGCAGTAAAAATCGATACTCGGTGGTGTGGCAGTTCTTTGCTAAGACACCGGAGGAGCCGAAAAATGGGTATATGTAGAATCTGTGGGCAGAAAGTGAAGCGTTGGCCAGGGAGCAACGTTGGACCACGGCCCTGCGTCAACACATGCAGCGTCACCATCCAGTGGCCTGGGGAAATGTGGCTCAGATGTGGTGGTCCATCCTGCCGCCCGCAGCAAAAAGCAGCAGCAACAGCCCCATGGCACGCATGCCATTGCAGCCGTCAAGGCTCCACCACCTCTGCAGAAGGGAGCTGTTTCTCTTTGACATCATCTCCCGGTGCAGATGCTCTGCTCCTCGCTACTCATGGCGCCCGCAGTCGTTTTAGCGAGGCGATTGCAAAAGACAACAGTATGCGTCCAACCATCCTAAGGTGCAGCAAACTGACCGTGCTCCTGTCCAAGTTGTTGGTATGCAGTCCCTCCTTTCCAAATGGTGGACTCTGCACCATTCAGAGAAAATAATGTGTTGTGCCGAGCCCAGATGGAGAGTTCCAAGCCGTAATTTATTTTCCCAAAAAAACAGTACCAGCACTTCATAAATATGTAGAAAAGAAGGTGGGTCAGTCCTTGAGCTTATCGGTTTGTTTCAAGGGGCAAAGGGCAGAGCGAACGTTACACTACGGTCAGGGCCAGTACATGTCCTTTACGGCCCCTGGGTGAATGTGCTTCAGCCCAGGCACAAACCAAAAAACTTGGACAGGAGACGCCGCTTTCTCCTCCACGTTGTCAAATGCTGCACCCGCGCCAATGTCCGCCTCCTCCTCCTCCCACCACCACACCATCTCAGCCTCCACAAGTACTGCTGCATCATACCACATGTGTATGGCACAGCGGTGTCACGCAGTTCTACACCTGGCTTGCCTCGGCGAACTAAGTCACACAGGGAAAGGGAAATGCTCCGCGTCATGCAAACAAGAAATCGATGTGTGGCTTTCTCCCCGCAACTGCAAATCGGAACCATGGTGACGGACAATGGGAGGAACGTGGTGTCCGCGCTGCACCCAAAGGGGGGATGGTCCATGCGCCCTGCATGGCGCACGTGTTCAATCTGGTTGTGAAAAGGTTCCTGAAGTCTTCCACGATCTTCAGAACATTCTGAAAATGGCCAGGAAAACTGTGCATGCACTTTATCCATTCGTACAAAGCCAGGAACAACCTCCGAGTTGCAGCGGCAGAAAGCCTCCCCCAACACACTCTGATATGCGTGTTTCCACCCGCTGGATTTCCAGCTGCAATGTTGGACCGACTGTATGAACAGAGAAAAAGGGCCATTAACGATTTTTTGATGATCCAGGCAGACAGAAGTACTCCCCTGTGTAACTCTGAATGCCAGCCAGTGGGAGCTCATTCATGACACCTGCCGTTTGTTGAGGGCCCTTCGAGGAGAACGTTATTTGTCAGTCGCCAGGACACGGGATGAATAACATCATTCCCCTGCTTCATGTCCTGGAACAGAAGCTGAAAATCTGTCCCGGGCAGGGGATGGAGACGTTTGGGGACTAATCTCGTGGCCACATGAGTCCGGTGGGGACTGAATGGAGGAGGAGGAGGACATTGGAGCAGAAACATTGTCTGGTGAAATGAGTGGATTTTCTACCCAGGTGACAAGAGAGGAGGAGCAGGAGCAGCTGGAGGAGGGGATGGAGATGAGGAAGAGAGGCAGATGACCCCTAAACACCCTGGGAGTATACAGTGGAAATGGAGGCAGGGAGCCCCTCGGAGTCACTTGTGAGATGGCCCGCAGCATGCTTTTTTTGCCTGGCTAGTGACAGCCGAATAGTCAGCATCCGGCAGAGGGATGACTTCTGGCTCTCCACCCCATTGGACCCTCGCTAAACCCGGTCCAAAATGGGAGCCTTTTTCCCAGCTATTGAGGAGGGAAGGGCAAACTCAAATACTATAGGGAAATCCTCCGTAATCAGTTGGCTGCTGCCTTAAAGTGCGGCATCGTCCCTCCTCTGACAGGTCTCACGGGGGGTTCCTCAGCGCTCACGTACTATGCCGCAGCTGCTGGGGGAAGGTGGGGGGGTCGGAGCAGTACCAGCTCCATCAGTAGTAACCAAAGTTGGGTCACTGATGAGCAGCTTCCTTCACCGCTAGTGAGGAGGGCAGTCGCCGCAGCAGCAGCAGGGACCTGGAGCAGTCCCTGACCAAAAGGTTGTGGCCTACTTGGACAGCACTCTGCCACCCCAGTAAAAAGATCCCTGGACTACTGGGCAGCCAAAATGGATTTGTGGCCGCAACATGCCGGGGTTGGAGTGGAGAAAGCTGTCCTGCCCGGCCAGTAGTGTGGCATCAGAGCGGGTGTTCAGTGCGGCGGGGGCCATCGTTACCCCAAGGAGAACCCGCTTGTCCACGGGATTGTGGAAGATGACCCTTTTTCAAGATGAATCAGCCGTGGATTGCCAGGATTTCCACACACCAATGCCTTAGGCGTCAGTCTGGGTTCAAACTACCTGCCTTTAGCCCCTATTCTGATGCGCCACCCGCCTGATGCACCACATCTGCTGACAGTTTCTCCATCTGCCTACCACCATCTTTACCAGGGACTGGTATTGCCACCCACCTCAACACTCTGTCATTGTGCCACTCTATGACCTCATGCTGCTGCTGTGGCTGCTGCCATGACTCCACACTGTGTCATTGTGCCCCTGCCCGACCTCAATTTCTGCTGCCGCCGTCCTACCTTTTCCGTCCCCCCAGTCATTGTGCCACTCTGTTCTTCCTTCCTTGGTTTGTTTGCCCCCTCCAGAATGTCATTGTGCCCATGCCTGATCTCATGCTGTGCTGTCGGACCTCCACACTGTGTGATTGTGAACCCCTTTTGGCCTAATATTGTTTTGCCACCTCCAGAATGTCATTGTGCCACTGCCTGATCTCATGCTGCTGCTGTCGTGACCTCCACACTGTGTGATTGTGCCACTCTGTGGCCTAATACAGGTTAGCCCCCGCCAGAATGTCCTTGTGCCACTGCCTGACCTCTTTCTGCTGTGGCTGCCGCCGTCACCTCCACACTCTGTCACTGTATTGCCACCTGAGCCCCCAGCTTTTTTTTTTTTCCAGCTTTCGCTGGCATGACTTTATCAGGCTAAAATTCCCGCTTGAGTTTTTTGGTCAGTTTTGCCCTCTTAAGTTTCCAGGGAATTTTTAGTTGAAGCGATTCTAAGAGCGGCGGCAGTCCCTCTGCGGTGTCATACTAAAAAACAACATTGTATGAAGACCAAACCAAGCTCCTCTGCATATTTAAGCATGGGACAACGTTCTTACAGCACCCTGCAGGCTCTGTGGCAGCCCCCGGAATAGCTTTCTTTTTAACACGATTCGTGCCGAAATAATTCGGACCGAATTTATTTTTGACGGAAGATTCGGCGAAGTGACCGAATCGAATTTTTGAGAAATTCGCCCATCTCTAGTACTAAGCATACGGGACAAAGAATGTAATATTTTAATAAATCAGACTTTTATGGAGACAGTTATACCAATGATGTGTAATTTTTTTAGTATCTTAACTCCTGCTCTCTGGCGAAACACCAGTGACTGTCTGTCTGCTGTCTCTGACATCATGTCCACCTTTTTTTTTAAACTAAAAATCACAAAAACTAAACTTCTTGTCATCCCACTGTCTACTAATCCCCAAAGTCAAGCACCCATGTGTGACCAACAAATACATAAAAAATATATAAAAAAAAAGACTATAAGAGGTAGTAAATGGGCCTGAAAATCTCTCTTTTGGTCTAAAAGTAAAAATAAAATATATATATATATAATATATATTTAAATATATATATATATAAATATATTATATTTTATATATATATATATATATATATTATATATTTATATATATATAAATATATATATATATATATATTTTAAACATTTAAAATATAAGCTTTCTTCTTTGCATTCTTCAAATTCTGAACTTAACTTCCTTAAAACCTTACAGATACAACTTAATATTTTTCAAATATTTTTTCGTAAATGTAATTTTATGTCTTTTTAGACATATTGCTTGTTTTTATTACAAAATGTATATTTTCTTATTTTTCAGGAAAGCCCTTTGATAATTTGTCTAGTATTAATGCAGCTGCAGCCAATGTAATTGTGGTCATCCTGCTCAGTCACAGATTCGACTATGAGGATCCGGCCATACAAAATCTTATTTACTTAATTAATGAAGGTGTCAAACTGTTTGGGAGCCCATGGATCACAGTAAGTTAGATTGTACAAGTTTATGTATTTAACATATTTTAATTTATAGTTGTTTTTATCAACTAGATGCCATCAGGGGTGTAACTAGAGAATCTTGGGACACATAGTAATCGCTTAGGTAGGCTACAGGTGGACCCCTATAGATAGGTAGGTAGATAGGCTATAGGTGGGGCCCCACATAGATAGGTAGGTTGTAGTTGGGCCTCATTAGTAAAAATAAAGCAAAGGAAAGAAAGAAAAAAATGAACTAACCTTTCTCCAGGATCCTCCAACGCCATGAGCGTCAGGTCGACTTCTGAGCTTGGCATAGGCAGCCTGATAATATGACACCATTGCGCCGCCCACATCAGCACTAGGGGCCGACGCCTGGTAGGCTTACAGCCTAAGGCTCAACGCTCACTAAGGGACTGTTGGAGCAATGTGAGGGTTCTTCATACTACAGCCAGACACTACAAGTGGAATTCCACTTTTATTAGTAATCAAAAAATTTAAAAAAAGCAGGCATCACACTCCTTTCACAACATCATGACCCTTGGTGCCGTCCTGCTTATAAAAGGTCTGCATGAAAGCCACCAGCATAGGTCTCTTCTAATGTTGCTTGTGGGTGCTGGCCTCAGCCTTAGCTTGTCACTCTCTTCCCCTAGGTGCTGGCCTCAGCATCTACTCCTTACTCTGTGCTCCTAGGTGCTGGCCTCAGCATCTACTCCTCACTTTGTGCTCCTTGGTGCTGGCCTCAGCATCATCTCCTCCATTCGGTGGAGTCTACTTTCAGGATTCTACGGATCTCTCACTTCTTTAGCTCATGTTTTTGAAGGGGTTTTCTCACTACAATGAATAGCTTTCAACATGTGGGGAACGATAAATGAAGACTGTTATATTGCTTTGTTGGTATTGATTTGTTGAGGAGATGAGAGAGATTGTATCTCTTCTGGGTGCACACAACTTGCTTTTGGTCACCGACCATCTCTCTTTTCTACTTCTTATCTGATTAATCTGACGCTGCTGTCCCTCCATTGTGATGTCACTCACTGTTGTGTATGATCTCTAGGAATGGAGTTTTGTTTGTTTAGAGCTCTGTAGTCTTGTGTATTATAGATTTTACTTCCCCTGCAGTCATTTCAGTGTAACAGGCTCAGCTAGAAATAGCAGTGCTAATCTTTTAATCACTGCTGTATAACCACCACAGCCTTTGTCAGGAAGTGTGAGGCCAAAGCTTCTTGTTACTCTGTAAAACTGTGTGGTGAGAAAACCCCTTTAACCAAATGGAGAACAAACTACAGCAGTCTGCACCTCTTATCCCTCAACCTCCCCCATCTCGCCCGTGAACAAAACTGAAGATCATGTTACCGTAGAGCAAGGCTGTCTCTATGATCTAGTGAGGTATGTTGTAAACCATTGGGATGGAGCCAGTGAGTCGGAACCAGAAACTAGAAAAAATGAATACATTATTCTTGGGAACTGCACTTGTAATAAAGGCTTTAAATATGTAATTACAAGACAACAAACTATGACAATAATCATCAACTAAATGAGGGATAGACTGGTACAAATTGATAAAGGATTCTGTCTGCTCTGGCTTACACCTTATACCCCACAGGGTAGAAGGTGCTCATATGGTAATCTGGAGCATGCAGATTCCTTTTGGGCCTGGGAACCCTCCTCAGTCTGACTGTGCCAGTAATGATTGGGCAGAGCATTTGTAAATCACTTTGTCTAATCATACTGTAGAGAGAACTGAAGGCTACATTTACAGCTGCAGCCCTTTCTGTTCCTCTCTTTATGATCAGTTCTGGGAGGAAACAGAAAGTAGCAGCCAGAGAACCGCTGGAGCCTGGATAAGTGAGTTACCACAGCATCCACCCTTCCAGAAGGTATCTTGACATTAACCCATCATTGGCCTGGACCATTAGGAATGATTATTTTAACCAGTTCATGGCTGTCATGGCTCGCTCTGCGTTTAGTGACCCTTCCATGGACTCCTCAGTGCAGTGATTCCCATTCTGGTCGGCACTTACCTCTCCCTGCTCCTGCTTCTGGCCGTCGCTCAAGTACACATTCCATAAGGCATGCAAGATCTGGCTCTCTTACATTTAAAGAGCCAGTGTGCCTCTGACACTGTTTTATCACCATTCACCTTCTTCTTTATAAAGGTGCTGTTTAGATAAAGGGTTGATCCTTGTGCTTATATCATGTACCAGACCTCCAGCCCGTTGACTATGTTGCCTGCCACCTGCCCTGACCTTTCTGCTTTTCCTTAACTATGCTCCTCCCTGATGATTCTGTACCATGCTGCACCCTGGCTACCACCCCAAGCAAGTCATGTCCGGGGTAGCGACTTGGGTGTCTCTTGCCACACAAGTTGAACTGACCTGCTTTCTGACGTGGCTTATTCCATCACTTGCGTGCTGCACGCTCCTGACAGTACAAACCGGCCATGAATCCCACCAGGGCCTCGGTGGGCCCTACTCTACAACTATCCCTGCTTCAACATTATGACAGGAACCCAAAACCTGCAGTGGATTCTTGAGTAAGGGCTCCATCCACATCGAGAGGATGGCAAATCAGTTCCACTCATAATGAGCTAAAGGGGCATTTATTATAAGTCTGGCGCCATATGAAGTCTAATCCTGGACCACTTCCCTCTGGGACCAAGAGGATCCAGTAACTTCAATATGAAAAAAACAATAGGAATTCGGGAATCCTAAAAATCCTTCTTTATTGAAAAACCTTATTAAAAAGAACAAAGCAAGGTGGTAACTCATGATACAGAGACTGATGGAAGGTCCCGCATTCTGGCTTACGCATTTCAAGTCCAAGGAGGACTCTTGATCAGAGCTAACCCGCATCTGTGTTGTGCTGGATTAAAAACAAGTCATGGGATTCAATCACCAATGACAAGGCTGTTCTCAGGTGAGGAGGCGTGGATAAGACCAGATCTATCCAAAGGTAGAAATGTAATTAGTATACAATATTCTATAAACATATATAATGAGAAAATAACATCATAATGATATGTGACACAGATAATATATATAGATGGCACTATTAATAAGAATGCATAAGACCTCTAGGAATACGTGTGTCCATTTCTAGGATCCAGTATACATCCCTATGTCTGAGCACATACCTCCAATCTCCTCCTCTTATCGGTGACTTATCCCTTTCCATGCCAAAAAAGCAGGAAGTATGTAAGCTTCCCCCATGTATTTCCACAAAGTGCTTGGTGGCAACTGAAGTATTGGTGTGTTTTTTACCACACTCACATGCTCCGCAGTTTGCTTTTCAACTTTCTTATAATTCACCCTATATAATATACAGTAGGTTACATGCAGTGCAGTAAATGGCATAATTTATGTACGTAGAGTCACAGTTGATAAATTGCTTTATGTCATAAACTCTCTTGCTCTGTATGTTTGTGAAAGTTTTTCTTTTATCAGTCAATTCGGACATATAGCACCTTGGACCACCACATTTAACCCCTTAAAGGGGTTGTCTCGCTACAATGATTGGGTTTTAATTAAAAGATCTTTAAAAAACAAGCAGCTTTGCAATATATGTTCATTACAAATGTCCTACTGATTTTGTGCTAGCCCTGTTCATAGGAGTGCCTCAGCTTCTCAAATTTCTATAGCAGCAGACCTGTTGATCCTTATCTTACTGGCTGTCAGGTCTGAATGACTCATCACCTTTGAAGACAGGTCGGAGCAGAGAGCCCCTCCCACACAGAATGCTTCTGTAGTAGAGGGAGGGGGGAGGGAGGACTCTGGCTTCTATGTCCATGCTGCCTGGATTAACCCTGTGTGTGCCTGCTTCCTCCTGCTCTCTACACAGATTGAGCAGAGATGAGGCTGATCAATAGATGTGACAACAGTGACCCTGTTTGTTACTATAATCATGATGTGTCTGTGGAGCTGTAACTATAATAATACTATACAGATTGTGAACAGTTCATGCTGTACTAGGGACACATCCTGAGTAACACTTTGCAGCTTCCCTGCCTCTGTTCTGAGAGGGTTTGTTTGTTGTTGCTGGAGATGTGGAGATATGTAAGCTAAGCAGAGGGTATAGGAACACTTGCAGCCCATCTGTTCTGCTATTAGCACGCATAGACCTCTCGAGGCCGGCACACCCCGGGTTCACTCTGGCAGCAATCCCGGATAGCTGCCTGTGTGCTGAGAGAGGGGGGGGAATGAGGGAGGGGGGAAGAGGCAGAGAAGCTAGCACGCCCCTCAATTCAACTCCCATCACAGACAGAGGCTGAAAGCTATTAATGAGACAACTCCTTTAAGGACCAGGCGTTTTTTTTGGGGTGACACGTTCGTTTTTCCCTCCTCGCCTTCTGAAAGCCATAACTTTTTTATTTTTCCACCTACATAGACACATGAGGGCTTTTATTTTGCGGGGCAAGATGGAATTTCTAATGGTGTTATTCACTATACTATAGAATATACTGGGAAACCGCAAAAAAATTCCAAGTGGGACAAATTGTGAAAAAAAATGTTTTTTCGCCATGTTTGCGGGGGTTTTGTTTTTACGGCGTTCAATCTTTGGTAAATATAATGAGTTATTTGTATTCTACAGGTTGTTATGCATCCGGCAATACCTAACATGTAGGGTTTCCGTTATGTTTTGGTACCGTAAAAAAATTCTAAACATTTTCTATTTTTGAAATTTGCGCCACGGCGCCATTTTGTGCGACCAATAACTTTTTTGTACTAACACCTACGGACGTCAGTGAGGGGGCATTTTTTGCGGGCTGAAGTATACTTTTTATCGCTAGCAGTTTGGAATGCATGCGACTCTTTTGATCATTTTTATTCCATTTTTTGAGTGACGTAAAATGATCAAAAAATGCAAATTTGGAGTTTGGAATTTTTTTTCTTCTACTGTGTTCAGCGTACGGGATAAATTATGTTATATTTTTTTAGATCGGACTTTTTCGGATGCGGCGATACCAAATATGTGTAACTTTTTTATTATTTTAATGATTTTATTTGTAAAATGGGGAAAGGAGGGTGATTTGAACTTTTAATACTTTTTTTTTTTGTACTTTAAGTCTTTATGTTATTTTTTTTTTTTACTGTAACATTGAGGCCACCTATGGTACTTGACCACTAGGTGACGCGATTGTTAATACAACCTAATGCATTGCATAGGCAATGTATTAGGGTGTACAAAGATGGCGGTTTCCCCACTTCCTGTCTGCGGACGGAAGTGGGGCAAACCGGCCAGGGTAAGTGGCGGAGCCTTCACAAGGCTCTCCACCACCATGCCCGGTCGTCAGATCGGCGCAGGTGCCGATGACCGTACCGATCGGTGCGCGGCACCGATAGGCGTTCACTCAGACGCCGCGGCCATCTTTGCCGCGGTGCCTGATGGATAAAACAGCGCCAGTGGGCCGGGTGTTAGCGGTGATTTGCCGCTAACACCCGGCGGCTGTGCGGGGAGGTCGCGGCGTGATCCCCCTGCAAAGCCCCTTAGCGGCCCTGGGACGTACTCATACGACCAAGGTTGTTAAGGGATTAAAGAACCCGCCTTGTGATAACCAAATATGTTTATCATGGTCTATGGTAGAGAAATTACTTGGGGACAAAATGTCACCTAAGGGTATGTTCACACGATGTTTTGGATTCGATTTTGGATCCGTTTTGGATCCAAACATCGCATCCAAAAGTGCTGCGTCAATCGAATTCAAAATGCATCCAACATGCAGGTGCGTGCTTGGATGTATTTTGGATGCAGTATGATCGCACCCTACATAGGGCGTCTGCTGCGTCTTTTGGATCAAGAACTTGCATTGGTGATCGCTCGTCTGAATGCTGAAAGCGTTTGTGTCTGTTTAGGGTCTGAAACACAGATCCAAACACGCATCTATAAACGTATGGAAGCACGGAGTCAACACGCCGTGTGAACATGCCCTAATTTCTATTTCTTTTTGCCACACATTGCCATCTGTTATAGCAAAACATTTCTTATCCTGCCAAAGAATCGGTAAGTTTTTATACAGGATATTTTTAATTTTGTGAAAATCTCTACTAAACAAAGTGGGAAAAAAATACTTTTGGCCACATGTATGAAAACTTTCTAACTTTAAAACTCACTTTGTTGCTCATAACAACCAATCAGCGCGCCTCTTTCATTTCATATAGTGCTCTGGAGTAATGAGAGGGGCGCTCTAATTGGTTGCTATTGGCAACAAAGTGAGTTTTAGACCTAGACAGTTTTCATACATGTGGCCCTTTGTTGCTATCTGTATCTATATTTTTTAGGGTTTTTCTGCATTTTTTGTTGTTCTAATAGTGCAGCCTGGATTTTACCTTCAATTTTTCTCTCTGCTTCTTTAGTAATCATTTCGGGTAGCCTCTGGCTAACAACCTCAAATTTATGTTAACCATTTCTATATCATATTGTTCCTGTGTGGTACAAGCACGCTTTGCCCTAATGTATTCTCCAGGAAAAACATATAGTGGTTCGGCACTACCCTTAATTACTGTGGTGCCCGTTGCCAAAAATCACTCCACAGTCCATATAAACAACGGCACACACAGATTTTCTTGATGCAATTAAGAAAACTTTATTCTTCCATTAATGTGCATCACAGTAGAAAAAATCAAAACAAAATCCGGGTGAAGTTAGTAAACATACAATATATCATTCATAGAGTATTTCCCAAACGTTTTCGGTCAGAGACCTTTGTCTAGGGAGTCTTGCATAGCTCTCATTCAATGAAACACCTGGTTATATGGACTAATGTATTCTCCAACTGGGATTAATTGTGTGGTGTGTCAGGGGTGGCAGCTTTTGGCTCTCAGGATGGTATTGCCTCAAAAGGGTTTTCTATATAGGATAGTCTGAACTTTACCATTAACCTCAATCAACATTATGTCCAAAAATGATACACAGTGGTATGAGGAGGTAAAAAATACATCCATCTTCTCCTCAGCATGCTCAGCACCATTGGCCTCCAGGACACCGCTCTCGCTTGGTTCTCGTCCTACCTCTCTGACCGCTCCTTCAGTGTCTCGTTTTCTGGTTCCACCTCCTCTCCTCTTCCTCTTGCTGTTGGAGTTCCTCAGGGATCAGTTCTAGGTCCTCTCCTCTTTTCATTGTACACAGCCCCCATTGGACAAACCATCAGTAGATTTGGTTTCCAGTACCATCTCTATGCGGATGACACCCAATTATACACCTCCTCCCGTGACATCACTCCAGCCTTGCTACAAAACACCAGTGACTGTCTGTCCGCTGTCTCTGACATCATGTCCTCTCTCCATCTGAAACTAAACCTCACTAAGACTGAACTTCTTGTCTTTCCGCCATCTACTAACCAACCCCCCACCTGCTATTTCTTGGTCTACTCTCGCTTAATCCGCTATCTCTCTGCTAACTCTCTTCTTGACCCGCTGCAATCAGGTTTCCGCACCCTACACTCCTCGGAAACTGCCTTAGTTAAAGTCTCAAATAACCTCCTAACAGCAAAATCTCAGGGTAACTACTCAATTGTTGCTTCTCTTGGATCTCTCTGCAGCGTTTGACACTGTTGATCACCATCTTCTGCTCAGCATGCTCAGCACCATTGGCCTCCAGGACACCGCTCTCGCTTGGTTCTCGTCCTACCTCTCTGACCGCTCCTTCAGTGTCTCGTTTTCTGGTTCTATCTCCTCTCCTCTTACTCTTGCTGTTGGAGTTCCTCAGGGATCATTTATAGGTCCGCTCCTCTTTTCAGTGTATACAGCCCCCATTGGACAAACCATCAGTAGATTTGGTTTCAGTACCATCTCTATGCGGATGACACCCAATTATACACCTCCTCCGTGACATCACTCCAGCCTTGCTACAAAACACAGTGACTGTCTGTCCGCTGTCTCTGACATCATGTCCTCTCTCCATCTGAAATAAACCTCACTAAGACTGTATTCTTGTCTTTCCGCCATCTACTAACCAATCCCCCCCCCGGCTATTTCTGTTTCTGTATGTGGTAACACCAATTATCCTAGGCCGCAGGCCCGCTGTCTAGGGGTGTTATTTGATTCTGATCTGACCTTCTCCCCATATATCCAATCCCTTACCCGCTCCTGTCACCTGCACCTCAAGAATATCTCCAAAATCCATCCATTTCTCACTGTGGAAACGACTCAAACTCTCATTACTGCTCTTATTCTTTCTCGTCTTGACTACTGCAAATCCTTGCTTATCGGTCTCCCTCTCTGCAAACTCTCCCCTCTCCAATCTGTCCAGAATGCAGCAGCCAGGCTTGTCTTTCTCTCCAGCCGCTATACTGATGCCTCTACCCTGTGTCAGTCACTGCACTGGTTGCCCATCCAGTACAGGATACAGTATAAACTCAGCACTCTCACCTATAAAGCTCTCCACAGCGCTGCTCCTCCCTACATCTCCTCCCTCGTCTCTGTCTACGCCTACCGTGCTCTCCGCTCTGCTGATGATATCAGACTACATTCCTCAATCATCCGAACCTCCCATGCCCGCCTACAAGATTTCACACGTGCGGCACCAATTCTCTGGAATATGCTACCGCGGGCGATCAGGCACATTCACAACCCTCACAGTTTTAAGAGGGCCCTGAAAATAAATCTTCTCGGTCTGGCCCACCAAGATCCCTAACTGCTATCACACACATCTGTCACTCCCTGCACTTGGGCACTCACAGGCACTTATCTATATATAGATGTACTGTCAGGGTGGCAGGTTCATCCATTTTTCATGTAAACCACCCCCTATTTATGAAACATGGCTGGACCATTGTAAACTTGGCACTTCTTACCGTATGTTTCACCCATACACACTAATAGATTGTAAGCTCTCACGAGCAGGGCCCTCACACCTTGTGTCTCAGTTGTAAGTACTTTTAATGTGTAATGACTGTATGTTTACCCTTGCATTTGTAAAGTGCTGCGGAATATGTTGGCGCTATAGAAATAAAGATTATTATTATTATTATTGGTGTTAAAGTGAGACATCAAGTTTGATATGGACTCCACATTTTCACTCCCCCCCCCAAAAAAAAAAAAACATCAGGAGGTCATCTATGTAGCGCCCATACCAAACGATGTCTTCCTGGACAGATCATCTACTGTGAAAATCCTCTGTCGCTCCCACCACCCCATAAATAGATTAGCAAGAGATGGAGAAAGTAGAGCCCATTGGGGCCCCCTCTATTTGCAAACTGAACGAACCATCAAAAACATTTCTAGATAGAAAAAATGAAATACCCATAATGATAAAACTATTGGTATCCTCACTATGTAGAGTTCTGTCATGTAAATGGTATGATAACACCTCTAAAGCCTGGTAGTGGAGGATGCTGGAGAATTAACTCTCCACATCGCAAGTAATCCACGTGTATTGTGGTGACTGAGAAAAACTTTCAAATATTTTTCAGACAGTGCCACTGTCCGGGGGCGGTCTGAAAAGGGGCTGCAATTTTTTATCCACTCAGTTACTTAGTCTGGCACCCATTGAGCCTGTACTGGAAATAATGGGTCTTAGTTTTGGAGGAAAATTGTTTTTGTGGATTTTGGGAACGCCATAAAATATGGCAGTAGTTGGGTTTTCTGGACATATGTATTTAGATTCTTTTTCAGTTATTGCACCTAATGCTGTACCTTCTTGCAGGAGTGTTTTTAATTTTGTAGTGAAAATAGAAGTAGGATTCTGGAGTTGGAAGGCTCATTGAGCACTGTATGTGGTATACAACAATCAATAAGGCAGGGACAGTAATAAACCAACCCTTATTTCTCACTGGAGAGCCCGGCTGCCACTGATAGCCAGCTCTCCACTCATAGAGCTCTAAAATTAGTGAGTAGATGCGAACTCTGCATGGATGTTTTAAAATGTCCATGCAGAGTTAGATATCGACTGCCCGAATGTATATAGTCAATGGGCGGTCGTCATTAGAGATGGGCAAATTTCTCAATGACAATTATTTTGGGACAGATCACGTTAAAAAACAGCTATTTCCTGGCTTTTTCCGGCATGGGGAGAGGCTGAAGAAGGCCCGCGGGTTTGAGACGAGGGACCTTATTACGGGCACAGGAGGTTGTTGCAGGCTAGAACAAAGTCCCTGACATCCCGAGCAAGAGTAGGCCACCAGTAGTAACGGGAGACCAGTTGGAGCGACCTATGGACTCCAGGATGCCCAGCTGTATGAGAAGAGTGTCCCCACTTCAGGATTCTGGGCCGCAAGGCAGGACGCACGTACGTCTTCCCGGGAGGTAGGTGTTGGAGATCCACGGGGGCAGCCGTGACGAGTCGTTCGGGGGGGGGGGGGGGGACAATGTGTTTCAGAGGCGACTCAAGACCCACCGTATCCGAAGATCGAGATAGAGCGTCAGCTCTGACGTTTTTCTCGGCCGGCCGAAAATGTAGACGGAAGTCAAAACGGGCAAAGAATAGTGACCATCTGGCCTGCCGGGGGTTCAGGCGTTGGGCCGACTGAAGATACAGGAGGTTCTTGTGGTCTGTGAAGATATCAATAGGGTGGTGAGCCCCCTCCAGTAGGTGACGCCATTCTTCCAGAGCCAGCTTTATGGCCAGTAATTCGCGATCTCCAATGGCGTAATTCTTCTCGGCTGGGGAGAATGTCTTGGAGAAAAAGCCACAGGTATGTAGTTTACCAGAGGAGGATCTCTGCAGAAGGACAGCGCCGGCACCGACAGAAGAAGCATCCACTTCCAGAATAAACGGGCGGTTAGGGTCGGGGCGAGACAGGACCGGAGCCGAGGCAAATGCAGCTTTGAGCCGGTTGAAGGCTTCTTGAGCCTCCAGGGGCCAGGATTTGGGATTGGCGTTTTTCTTAGTTAGAGCCACCAAGGGAGCCACAAGAGTGGAGAAGTGTGGGATAAATTGTCTATAATAGTTAGCAAATCCCAGAAATCGTTGAATGGCCCGAAGGCCCACTGGTTGAGGCCACTGCAACACCGTGGAGAGTTTTGAAGGATCCATTCGGAGACCCATATCAGAGACGATGTACCCTAAGAAGGGTAGGCTGGTACGTTCAAAAAGGCACTTCTCCGGTTTGGCGTAGAGCTGATGCGCGCGGAGACGCCTGAGGACCTGGCGGACGTGGTGGCGATGAGTCTCGAGATCAGGGGAGAAGATGAGAATATCGTCCAAGTATACTATCACACAGACGTAGAGTAGGTCCCGGAAGATCTCGTTGACAAAGTTCTGAAATACGGCAGGGGCATTACAGAGACCGAATGGCATCACCAAATACTCGAAGTGGCCGTCCCGCGTATTAAACGCCGTTTTCCATTCATCGCCTTCTCTTATGCGGATTAGATTGTAGGCACCACGTAGGTCCAGCTTGGAGAATATTTTCGCGCCACGCAGGCGGTCGAAAAGTTCAGAGATCAGGGGCAGAGGATAGCGTTTTTTTATGGTAATTTTATTTAAGCCCCGATAGTCGATGCAGGGCCGGAGAGACCCGTCTTTTTTCTCCACGAAGAAGAAGCCGGCTCCAGCCGGAGACGAGGACTTACGGATGAAGCCTTTGCGGAGGTTCTCCGTGATGTATTCAGACATTGCCTTAGTCTCCGGGACAGAGAGACGGTAGACCTGGCCTCTGGGAGGGGTACAGCCAGGTTGCAGGTCAATGGGACAGTCATAAGACCGGTGTGGAGGAAGCCTGTCTCTCCGAAAAGACATCAGCAAAGTCCCAGTAAGGCGTAGGTAGACCTGGAGGAGGCTTGGCAGACTTCAGGGAGGCGACCTGAGGAGCGAGTTGCGGTTTAGACAGGCAACGTGAGTGACACGCGGAACCCCAACGCATGACTTCACCTGTGCTCCAATCCAAGGTCGGGGTATGGTCCTGCAGCCATGGGAGGCCCAGAAGGATTTCCGAGGAGGATCGAGGCAGGACAAGAAGTTGCAGAGTCTCCTGGTGAAGAGCCCCAATCTGCAGGAAGAGGGAGGCAGTACGGAAGCGGATAGCATCCTTAAGGCATTCGCCACTGACCGAGGAGACGAACATAGGTTTCTGCAACGGAATCACAGGGAGACGAAACCTGGTCACAAGTTCGTGGCTTATGAAGTTTCCTGCCGATCCCGAGTCAATAAAGGCAGTGGCCTGAAAGGTACTGTCCGGAGAAGCACCAATACATACGGGCATGGTCAGACGGGGAGAGGCCGCTCTGACACCTAGGGTCGCCTCTCCTACGAGCCCTAGGTGCGGAAGTTTCCCGGGCGCACCGGACAGCCCCCAATGAAATGGCCAGGACCACCACAATAGAAGCACAGCTGCTTCTGATGGTGCTGAGAACGTTCCTCCTGGGACAGGTGGGCTCTCTCGACCTGCATAGGTTCCTCTTCAGAGACCAACGGGGGAGGTAGAGGCAACCGCTGAAACGTGGGAGCCAAGCGGGGAAACCGGCGTGGACGGGCGGTTTCCCATTGAAGGCGGAGCTCTTGTTGCCTTTCGGCGAAGCGAATATCCACTCGGGTGGCTAAATCGATCAGGTCATCCAAAGCAGCTGGAAGATCCCGAGCAGCGAGCTCGTCCTTGATTGGCCCTGAGTGGCCTTGCCAAAATGTCGCCACCAACGCTTCGTTATTCCAGTCCAGCTCCGAAGCGAGAGTGCGAAACTGCGCCGAATACTGACTGACTGTGGTGTCGCCCTGACAAAGCCGGAGCAGTGCTGCGGCGGCCGAAGAGGTACGGCCAGTTTCCTCAAAGACTGTGCGGAACCCCCGGAGGAAGGTTTGAAGATCCGCCGTCAGAAGATCCCCTCGATCCCATAGTGGCGTAGCCCAAGCCAAGGCTTCTCCAGACAAGAGGCTGATTATGAAGGCCCCCTTGACACGCTCTGGAGGGAATTGGCGCCCCATCATCTCGAGGTGGATGGAGCACTGGCTGATGAACCCTCAGCACTTCTTGGGGTCACCATCGTAGCGTGAGGGGAGCAGCAGATGCAGAGCGGGTCCCGGAGCCGAAGCAGGTAGAGCAATGGATGCCGGGGCAACGGATGCAGGTGCGGAGGCGGCAGCCGGTGGAGGCAGATGGGTAGCAAGGTTCTGCATCATGGCCGCTAGCTGGTCGATACGTTGACTCTGCTGGGCGACCGCCGTCGTGACATCCCGGAGGACAGGCAGAGGTACCCTGGCGGAATCCATGGCCAGTCTGTACTGTAACGGAGGAGTGGATCCACTGGGCCAACACAAGCGATGATAGCTAAGCCACGCCAGGGAATGGAATCTAAGTAGCCCCCGGTTTTCACCAGAGCCCGCCGCAAAGCGGGATGGACTTGCTGCGGCATGAGGCTACCAGGTCGTTACCCCTGGCGTGGCTGGCTTGCGATGGCGGCCGGGGTACAGCATGGTACAGAAACGTAATCCGGAGGCGTAGCCGGGGACAGGCAGAAGGTCAGGGCAGGCAGCAGAGGATCGTAGTCAGAGACGGGCAGACGGTCAGGGCAGGCGGCAAACAGGCAAGGTCAGGAAACGTAAGCAAGTGGACTGGTACACGGGTAATCAAGACTGAACTCCAATACTCTCTAAACGCACCGAAAACACACCAGCAGACTGGCAGGAAGTGCTGGGGACGGATACCTTAAATAGAACCAGCGCCCGACAATAGACCAATTATCGGGACACTGGCCCTTTAAATCTAGAGAAACCGGCGCGCGCCTTAAGCAGCGACCACGCGCACGGCGGCCAGGACAAGCAGGAGCGGCGCCGGGGCCGGGACAGCAGAGGGATGGTCGCGGGCAGCCGCGGCCGCCGCGCCAGACCCCCTGCAAGCAGGGTGACGATCGCGGGGGGCAGAGGAGCCCGCGACCCCCATGACAGGCATGCATGCCACTGGGCACTGCTGCTGCTGCGGCGGCAGGATAGACCACTACATCTGAGTCACGTTTATCCCAGGCCACCGGATGGTGATGCTGCATATGTTGATGCAGGGCCCTGGTGCCAACGTTAGCTCCCTGGCCACGCTTCACTTTCTGCCCACAGATTCTACATATACCCATATTCGGCTCCTCCGGTGTCTTAGTAAAGAACTGCCACACTGCTGAGTAGCTGATTTTACCGCCAGCGCTCCACACTGAGTGACTACTACCGCCGCTGCCTTGCTGAGCCCCTGTGCCGCTACTTTCTTGGACATGCAAAACAGGTTTTCTATCCCATGGCCGCTTGGCTCCCGACCTCGCACTGCTGCTACCCTGCTGAGTCACGGCTGCACTAACCAATTGCTGGCTGCGCCGCAAGCTGACACCCTCTTCTCCTGACGATGATGAAGCCCTTGCTTCACCCGGCTCCCAAGTGCGGTCGGCAACATCATCATCGATTATTGTTTGAACTTCACTGCTGTCTTCCTCAATGGTCTTGGTATGCAGAGGCTGACCTCTCACAACATGACCTCCCATGCCACTCTCCACATCTATACTTTGCCGCCTACTGCAAGAAGCAGGGGATATTGGCCCCATTTCTTTGCTGCCAAGTAGCTGCTTACTGTCCTACTCAAATTGTTCATCCTCGCTGTATTGTGGCGCTGAGCCCAGACCACATAGTAGATCTCTGGCTAAGGGAACCGGATGGGAAAGAGGCGGGTTGAGGACAGGTGAGGGACGCTGACCCGCTCCTGGGCCATGCAAACTAAGGGTTGTGTCTGACGTTCCCACCGACTCTTGGCTGGGGTTGTCAGATGTCATCTGGGAGGAAGTGGACCTAGTAAACCAATCAAGAACCCTTGGTTTGCTGTTCAACACACGGCCGCTAGATGACACCAGCAGTTCTGGCCTGCTGCGATGTCCCCTTAGTGTACTGCGACCTGTGCCTGCTCCAGGAATGTTTGTGCCACTACCACTCACATGTGAAGAGCCTGCCACCTCTCTGTCTGACATACTGTTTGTTCAAAAATGTACAGACTCTGTTTAATGAAGATATCTGTATATGATAAATACACACCCTGTATTTGACTCCAAATAAACCCACTAACAGGCTTGGGTAACCCTTGGATATAAACTGTGCAAAAGAAATGAGCAGATAAAAATTAACTGGTATGTGGCGTGTTAAAATGCCGTGTATTTTACTGACTAACAAAGCAGAAACATGCTTAATTAACCCTTGTATATAAATTGCGCAAAAGAAATGAGCAGCCAAAAATTAACTGGTATGTGGCATGTTAAAATGACGTGTATTTTACTGACTAACAAAGCAGAAATACGCTTAATTAACCTTCGGATATGAATTATGCTACAGGCAAAATTTCTTCTTTGGCGTTGAAAAACATTGTTTCTTTTACTAACTAACAAAGCAGAAACACGCTTAATTAACCCTTGGATCTAAATTGTGCAAAAGAAATGAGCAGCCAAACATTAACTGGTATGTGGCATGTTAAAACGACGTGTATTTTACTGACTACAACAGCAGAAACACGCTTAATTAACCTTCGGATATGAGTTATGCTACAGGCAAAAAATTTTCTTTGGCGTTGAAAAACACTGTTTATTTTACTGACTACAAAAGTAGAAACACGCTTAATTAACTCTTGGATATAAATTGCGCAAAAGAAATGAGCAGCCAAAAATTAACTGGTATGTGGCGTGTTAAAACGACGTGTATTTTACTGACTACAACAGCAGAAACACGCTTAATTAACCCTTGGATCTAAATTTAGCAAAAGAAATGAGCAGCCAAACATTAGCTGGTATGTGGCATGTTAAAACGACGTGTATTTTAGTGACTACAACAGCAGAAACACGCTTAATTAACCTTCGGATATGAATTATGCTACAGGCAAAATTTCTTCTTTGGCGTTGAAAAACACTGTTTCGTTTACTGTCTACAAAAGCAGAAACACGCTTAATTAACTCTTGGATATAAATTGCGCAAAAGAAATGAGCAGCCAAAAATTAACTGGTATGTGGCTTGTTAAAATGACGTGTATTTTACTGACTTCAACAGCAGAAACACGCTTAATTAACCCTTGGAAATAACTTGCGCACAAGAAATGAGCAGCCAAAAATTAACTGGTATGTGGCATGTTAAAACAATATGTATTTTACGGACTACAACAGCAGAAACACGCTTAATTAACCTTCGGATATGAATTATGCTACTGGAAAAATGTCTTCTTTGGCGTTGAAAAACACTGTTTCTTTTAATGATTACAGTAGCACAAACACGCTTAATTAACCCTTGGATATAAATTGCGCAAAAGAAATGAGCAACCAAAAATTAACTTGTATGTGGATTGTAAAAACACTGTTTCTTTAACTGATTACAATTGCAAAAACAGGCTTAAATAACCCTTGGATAGTCAATATGCTCCACAACTGACCAGATAGCATTAAAATGTATATGCAGTTGAATTGGACGCACACTGGACTTCAATTCCAATACCCCACAAAATCAAAATTAGAACGGAAGAGGAGCAGTCTCTGAGATAAGCTGTGACACCCCCCAAAAATCGCTGTCAATTTGTGTGGGTAGAAGGAAAGTGCTCACTTTTGATATTTAACTTGGATCAAGGAGGGTGGTCACCTAGTAATCGCTGTTCTTGATTCCCTTCATGCGTGGGTCATGTTGCAGTTAATGTAGCATCCAAGCACTCATGTGTGAGATGCTGCCAGGATCTCCCAAGCCTCGGGGTTGAGGGGCACTAGCCAGATATTCCTCCTCTTTATCCTCCTCCTCCTGAAATCTGTGCCAACCTCTTACGACCGAAGGGTATTCGGTACCGGTGGTGTCCATCCCAGCCTCATCATCCTCCTCCACTTCCTCATCCTGACCATCACCAGAGGCCTGGCAAGCCTCATGACTTCTACTCTGTGAGCTGAACTGCTCTCCTGCACCCGCCCTGGACTTCCAACCCCCACCTATAGAAGTCCGATTAAATTGGGAAATAGTCGCGCCTTCTACATCCTCCAGTGAGTAAGGCTCTGTGTCCTAATCCTCCTCCATCACTGCTAGGACCTGCTGCCACAGAGTGTTCCACGCTTGTTCCAGTAAAAATATGACCACAATGGTCATGCTGACAACACCGTTGTCCTGACTGACCATTTTGGTTGCGTCTTCAAAACTGTCAAGGATGGTGCAGAGATTCTTCACCTGCCTCCAGTCTGTTTGGCTCAACACCCCAAGATCTGCACTACTGCTCGTGAGGCCATGCGACACTTCATACTGCCTAATGGCATTACGCTGCTGCCACAATCGCTGGAGCATATGGAATTCCAGCGTGTTGCCACGTCAACAATGAGACGGTTGGCGGGGAGGCCCAAAAGTTGCTGCACCATTGCCAGTCATGCTTAATCAAGGTCAGGGCCGCCATAAAGCCAGAACAGGGGGTACTAGTCTATGGGGCTTTCCTCTGCAGCCAGGATGACAGATCAAATCAGTGAGGCCCGCCCACGGGGCGGGGCCTCACTGGGTTGAATAGTGATGTTATCCCTACTGCAGAGGAAAGCCGGCAGCAGAAAGAGGGAGGAGGACGGACCATGCAGTCACTGGAGCTGTAAGTGTAAACTATAAGTGTAAGCAACTGTGCTGCTCTGTGACTTGGGGACCGGGCCTCTCCTCACCTCACACAGTGTGGCCCCTCTTTGTATATAAAAGCCTCCTGGGCCCCCATACAGTGCCCCCACTGCAGGGCCCCCATACAGTGCCCCCACTCCAGGGCCCCCATACAGTGTCCACACACCAGGTCCCACACCAGGGCCCCCATACAGTGTCCCCACTCCAGGAAACCACTCCAGGCCTCCCTGTGCAGGCCCCTCAGCCCTCCCTCCATCCTCCCTGTCCAGGACCCTCAGCCCCCTATCCATCCATCCTCTCTGTCCAGGCTCCTCAGCCCTCCCTCCATCCTCCCTCCATCCCCCCTGTCCTGGACACTCAGCCCTCCCTGTCCAGACTCTCCATCTCGACCCCTCAGCCCTCTATCCAGGCCCCCACATGCTGGCCCCACAGCCCCTCTGTCCAGACCCTCCATTCCGGCCCCTCAGTCTCTCTGTCAAGATGGTAATTATGGATGGGGTATTTTTACATGTGGGGGGCACAGTTAGGAAAATGATAAAGTGAGGAGTATTAGGTGTTTGTTTGGTAAATTCTGCAGGAACGAGTGGTGGCTGGGAGAAGTTATCATGGCGGTCTGGAGCGGATGGAGAAGAAAAAGGAAAGTGAACGACTCATCGGACAAGATATCACCAGTGAGTCACTAAATGCACATGTATATACCACTATATGAGCACTGTATGGCAGTTATATTAGTCTTGGTATAATGCTTTACATACAGTAACAGTATGGTGGTAATATTCAGTGTCTTTATGTTGTAGATATGTGGTGATGATGTTGCGGTTTTATTTGGTCTTTGTTTGGTTATATTGGTAAGTAACATTATAGGGTGATCATGTGTTAATATTCGCTGGCCTTTGTATATGTACAATATAGATAAACTGTACGTTGTGAAATCTAACAAGAACTAAGCCGAAAAACAATGGCGCAATTGCATTTTATTTTTTTGGAGGTCAAAGCAGAATTTTTTTTCTTCTTTTTCTGGGGTGGAGGGCGGACTGGCAGAGTAGGGAAGAGGTGGGGCCTTGTGGGGGGGGGGGGGGGTGGACGGAAACGTTAGCTGTATGGGGCCCTGAAATTTCTGAGCAGGATGCAAACACCGGAAGTGTGAGCTAAGACCTCGAGCCTTCCACAGTAGACAGTCAAGACCCGGGTAGCGCTTGAGAAATTTCTGCACAACCAGGTTCATGACGTGTGCCAGGCAAGGGATGTGCGTAAGTCTACCAATCCTAAGATCGGCAAGGAGATTTCTCCCGTTGTCGCACACCACTTTGTCTGGTGCCAGGTTCTTAGCACCCAGCCACTGGCCGGACTGAGTGTGCAGAGCCGTCCACAGCTCCTGACCTGTGTGTTGACGGTCTCCAAGACAGATTAATTTCAGAACAGCCTGGTTTCTCTTGGCACGTGATGCTACCACTGGAGGTTGAGGATCAGGACTCTGCACCATCCCTGCAGTGTGGAAGACAGTCGGCCGAGGCCCATCACCAGAGGCACTGTCATCCACTCAACTCACTCAGTGAGCAGTCAGTAAGAAGTAACGCCCTTGACTATGGTTACGAGTCCATGTGTCTGTAGAGAGATGGATTTTGGTGGACACAGATGTAGCCAATGCGCTGGAGATCTTTTCTGCAATGTGGCTGGCCAGGGCAGGGACGGCTTTTCTGGCAAAGAAGTGCCTGCTTGGCATCTGATATTGGGGGCATGCTAGGGCCATGATGTGGTGGAACCCATCTGTGTCCATCAGGCGGAAAGGAAACATTTCCAAGGCCAACAGCCTTGCAACACTGACATTCAGGCTTTTGGCTTTGGGATGGTTGGAGTGAAAGCGTTTATTATGCTCCCACACATGGTACACGGAAGGCTGGCTGCTGGACTGGCCGCTGTATGGCATGCAGGTCAGACTGATGGAAGGGGAATTTGTAGACTGTGTTACTGGTGGTGGGAATCGGCCAAAAGTTTCTGGGACTGGGGATGGTGCTTGCCGATGCTGCTCCGGCAGCAGAGGACCGCTTGGGCTTGGACGTGGCAGACGAGGAGGCGGTATAAGAGGTCACAATGGTTGGAAGCCCAGGACCTGTGTGGCCTTTTTTTCCAAGTGACTCTTCTAAAACAATTTATGCTTTACATGCATGTGCCTGTTCATGCTGGTGGTTAAATTCTTTATATTCTTTCCTCGACTGACACGTTAAAAGCAAATCAGGCATATGATGTCACTCAGCGAATATGAGGCTTGATGGAAAAAGGCACAGGCTTCACAGGTAATGGACCTCTACGACTGTGAAAACATAGACGCAGTGTTCCCGCGGCCACCACTGACCACGGCTGGCGGAGTAATGTCAGAGGACTTGTGCTGCTGCCCTCTCCCTTTCTGAGGTCAGACCCGCACTGACACAACCCCATCTTCCTCCTCCACTAATGATGCGCCGCCAGCTGCTGCTGAAAAGACCATGTTGGATCCGCAATGTCAGAGATGGGCGAATCAATTCTAACGAAGTGGAATTCGTTTAGAATTTTTGGAAAACTTTGATTCTGAACGAAGTCGAAGTTTGGGGTGATTCGCGATAACGAAGCGTGCTTTTGATTGATAAAATGACTACGAGCACATGGCGTTACATGGGGCAAAGAAGTCTGGGAGGAAGAAGGACGTAGCCTACATGACATGTGCAGAGATGAAGCCAATCAGAGACCGGCGGGATTCTGTGACGTCACCGCACTATATAAGTCCGGGCGCGACGCTGGCAGCTCATACCGCTCTCACTGTACTGTGTAGGGAAGGTGCTGCCGCGGCTGCTTATGATATCTCATACTAAAAAACTCACTTTTATACAGCGATTTTTGGGGGGTGTCACAGCTTGTCTCAGAGACTGCTTCTCTTACATTCTAATTCTGATTTTGTGGGGTATTGGAACTGAAGTCCAGTGTGCATCCAATGCAGCTGCATGTACGTTTTAATGCTATCTGCGCAGTTCTTCAGCACATTGAATATCCTAGGGTTATCTAAGCCTGTACCTGTTGTATTCAGTTAAAGAAACAGCGTTTTTACAATCCAAATACCACTTAATTTTTGGTTGCTCATTTCTTTTGCGCAATTTAGAATTTCAGGGGTTTAATTAAGCGGTTGCCTCCTAGCTGTTGTGCGTCATCTTAAAGAGAAACATTCTTTGTTCTACCTCCAAAAGAAGAAATTTTGCCTGTAGCATAATTCATAACCCAAGGTTAATTACAAGTTTTTCTGTTGTTGTGTACCGTAAAATACACGCCATTGTAACATGCTACAAAGCTGGTAATTTTTGGCAGCATATTTCTTTTGCGCAATTTACATCCAAGGGTTAACTAAGTATTTTTCTGTAGTTGTATTCATTGACCTCATGCTGCTGCTGCCGTCACCTCCACACTCTGTCATTTTGCCACTCTGTGGCCTACTACTGTTTTGCCACCTCCAGAATGTCATTGTGCCACTGCCTGACCTCATGCTGCTGCTGTGGCTGCTTCCGTGCCCTGCACACTGTGTCATTGTGCCACTGTTTGACCTCATGCTGCTGCTGTTGCTGCTGCTGTGCCCTGCACACTGTGTCATTGTGCCACTCTCTGACCTCATGCTGCTGCTGCCGTCACCTCCACTCTCTGTCATTGTGCCACTCTGTGGCCTACTACTGTTTTGCCACCTCCAGAATGTCATTGTGCCACTGTCTGACCTCATGCTGCTGCTGTGGCTGCTGCCGTGGCCTCAGCACTGTGTCATTGTGCCACTCTGTCGACTAGTCCTGTTTTTGCCACCACCAGAATGTCATTGTGCCACTGTCTGACCTCATGCAGCTGCTGTGGCTGCTGCCGTGACCTCCTCACTGTGTCATTGTGCCACTCTCTGACCTCCTGCTGCTGCTGCCGTCACCTCCACTCTGTCATTGTGCCACTCTGTGGCCTACTACTGTTTTGCCACCTCCAGAATGTCATTGTGAAACTGTCTGACCTGATGCTGCTGCTGTGGCTGCTACTGTGACCTCCACTCTCTGTCATTGTGCCACTCTCTGACCTCATTTTGCTTCTACCGTCACCTCCACTCTCTGTCATTTTGCCACTCTGTGGCCTACTACTGTTTTGTCACCTCCAGAATGTCATTGTGCCACTGCCTGACCTCATGATGCTGCTGTGGCTGCGAGGTGCCGTCCACACTGTGTCATTGTGCCACTCTGTGGCCTACTCCTGTTTTTGCCACCTCCAGAATGTCATTGTGCCACTGTCTGACCTCATGCTGCTGCTGTGTCTGCTGCCGTGACCTACACACTGTGTCATTGTGCCACTCTGTGGCCTAATCCTGTTTTTGCCACCTCCAGAATGTCATTGTGCCACTCTCTAGCCTCATGCTGCTGTGGCTGCTGCCGTCACCTCCACACTCTGTCACTGATGTTGCCACCTGAGCCCTCAGCTTGTTTTTTTTCCAGCTGTCACTGCTATGACTTTATCAGACTACATTCCCGCTTGAGTTTTTTGGTCAGTTTTTCCCTCTTAAGTGCCCATGGAATTTTATAGTGAAGCGATTCTAAGAGCGGCGGGAGTCATATGCGTGTCATACTGAAACACAACATTGTACGAAGACCAAACCAAGCTCCCTCTGCATATTTAAGCATGGCACAAGGTTCTACAGCACCCTGCAGGCTCTAGAAATAGCTTTTTTTTAACGCGATTCGTCCCGAAGTCACCGAATCGAATTTTTGAGAAATTCGCCCATCTCTAGTCATTGTCATCATCATCATCATCATCACAGGTGACTTCCTGTTCCTGACAGTCTACATCCTCAAGATGCGCGCCAGAAGCCACAGGCACTGCGATGCACGGCTGACTGCTCAATATTTCTGCCGACGGACCGGCTTCCTTTTCCTCCTCTGAGGTCATCAGCGATTCGGCGTCACAGCAGAAAAAATCATCCTCTTTGGCCTCTTCATCTTTTGAAATACCTTCTGACCCCAACCACATTGTGTTATCAAAGAGCTCTTCATAATATGGATTATCTGGAGTGGTCTGTACATTTGACATTTGGGCTGTGTATGCTTCCGGTTGGACTGATGATGACTATGATGATGACGACATTTGTGGCCGTGACTAAGGATGAGGAGGTAAAACCGTTTTATTCAGGTTGTGTTAACCACTGAAGAACACATTGGCAACGCTCTTCAGTGGTCAGATGCACAGGGAGTCGACCAAGAAAAGACAGGCCTGGCAGTCCTGCAACTGACGATGTGCTCGCCGGTGTGTTGTCCGGAGCACTGGAATGAGCACCTTGTCTCGTACCTGTAGCTCCACGTCCTACGTGCCTCCTTGCTCACTTACCACCTCTAGTTCGCTCCATATTCAAAAATATAAATATTAAAAAGGTCAAGATTTTTCACAATCTCTTATTGAAGAACTGTACTCCAAAGACCGCAAATCACAAGTATTCTTAAATTCCTATAATTTCCAATTTGCAAATAGGATTATAAGCAAAATTTTTTCTATAGAATATCTGTAAAATGGGGTTTTATGGATGAACCCTGACCGCAAATCAAAACTGTTCTTAAAAGCCTATGCTTTGCAACTGCCAAATAGGAGTAGAAATAGATTTTTTTTCTATGGAATATCTGTGAAATGGGGTCTTATGGAAGAACCCTGACAGCAAATCAACAGTGTTCTTAAATGTCCTTAGGTGGAAAACACAGTAAATGCTGCTGCAGTGCAAATTAAAGAAAGAGAGAATGTTTTTCATTTTAAAGTAATAAAATGTAATGCTAACCTTACATCTTTGGTATCACTAGAATTGTACCGACCTGCAGAATACAGGTAACAGATCATTATTATTGAAGAATGGATTCCGTAATTATGAAACCCCCTGTAAAATGTACATATTTTATAATTTATATCCACTAAAAATAAACTAGATAGATCTTTACTGAATGACAGAAAGCAAAGATCTTGATTAGGGAGAGGAACTGATACAGAAAGGATACTGTCAAATCTTATATTGTAAAATTATATGGGATGATGATTCTTTGCAGGAATCAGAATATCGCTAAAGATGTAGCATACTGTATGTATATGGCATGAATATGAATAGCACCTACAGAACACTTTTTGTAAGTTATTTTGTATGTTTCTTCAGCTATATAACTTTTTCCCGTCATTGATGGACTGGCTTCCGGGACCTCACAAAACAGTGTTTAAAAACTCTATAAAGTTTGAGAAATTCATGAGCGAAAGATTTACAAAACAGAAGAAAGAATTGGATGTAAATGACCGGAGGAACCTTATAGATGCTTTCCTAGCCAAGCAACAAGAGGTGAGATGCACAGTCTAACACTCACTTGTGAGGAGGATGAGGATGTATTGCTTCATACAGCTGTAAGCATCCCTCTTACAGTGCAGGTACAGGGATGTGTATTCTAAGAATGGGGCAAGGAAGGCAGCAAGAGAGAATTCTGTTAGAATGATGAGTTGTCGGGCACCATAATAATAAATAACATGCAATACCGAGGGACTCACAGGAGATTTCCCTTATTCCCCTGTGGGCCCATCCAAGCCTGCAATCAGGTGCCTTCATTATACTGGACTTACTGTACTATGGCCCATCACCACATTCCTGTCAGTAATATATATATATATACATATATATATATATATACATATATACACACACACACTCACACACACACACACACTGTGGGGGGTCAGCTTCGATTGACACAGCAAAAGTTCAAATTACACAGGTTTTTATTAAACAAGTAACATAAATAGCTTTCTCTTCAGCAGGGTGCAAAACAAACAGAAAGGTAACCTTGGGTCAGGTTCCAAAGTGTTAAAATAAACCTGGTTGTGCTCACCATAACAATCTCTCACAATGTATGGTATGGATTTGTCCAGGATCTCTGTCAGAGATCAACACAGCAGACCTTCCCTTTACAACTCCAGGCTTGGAGTCACACACCTCACCCAACACACCTGACTTTCTGGCTTATATAGACCAGGGAAAACCCAGGATAGATATGTGGGAACAGTCATCCCTCCCAACTTAAAGACTGCTGCACTGTAGACTGTAAGCCCTCGCGGGCAGGGCCCTCACTCCCTCTGTGCCAGTCATACGTCAGTCACTGTTATCATTGTACTTGTTTGATATATGTATGCATTAGAATGTACAGCGCCCTGGAATCAATGGCGCTTTAAAATAAATAATAATAATAATAAAAAGCTGGCCCGGAATATAACTGCTTGTAAGAAGTTATGCTAAATAAAATAACATGTCTGCAACCTAAGGTGACAGACCTATATTATCCGGCTTACTTCACTGAGGCCCTGAACCACGGTGATACATATCGGCCCTCGATCACCAGGACTTGTGCCTTGTCACATTCATACCCTTCCCCGCTGCCCAAAGTCGAGGGTCTGGGCACTTTTGCCCATCAGACAGTGCACTCTCAACAGCGCATCTGCATTATCATGCAGTTTACCTGGCCTATGTTCTACATTGAATGAAAAATCCTGCAATACCAGAAACCAGCATGTTATTCTTTTATTGTTTCATATTTTCAGCCTCATCCACTCTAATGGGGCATGGTCAGAAATCAGCTTGAGCCGTATAACAAGTGGGTAATACCTAAGTGCTGCCAATGCCCACTTAATGGCCAGACAATGTTTCTCCACAATGGAGTAATTATTTTCAGCCAGGGAAAGTTTGTAGCTGAGATCCTTGACTGGGTGTTCTTCCCCATTTATGTCCCGTGACATTACCACACCAAGGCCTACATCTGATGTATCAGTCTGGACTACAAATTCCTTAGAGAAGTCAGGAGCTCCAGGACTGGCTGTTTACATAATGAAAGTTTTACTTCACTAAAGGTTTTTAGAGCCTTCGGAGACCACTTGACCATGACAGACTGGGACCCTTTTGCGAACTCGGTTAAAGGGGCAGCTATCATGACAAAGTCGGGAACAAATCATCGGTAGTAGCCGACAATGCCCAAGAATGCCCTCACTTGTTTTGTTTTTTTTCTGTTATTGGGCATGGCCAACCTTGGTGGAAACAGGAATTTGGAAACCAGCACAATGAGGATTAAGGTGAATTTTCAGCCTCATCACTGGTGATACAGAGCTAATATGCTAATCACTGCTATAGAATCACCCACAGCCTGACCAGGAAGAGACAGTATTCATAAATGTAAAGCTGCTTGTAGCTCTGTGAAACAGCATGGTGAGACAATCCTTTTAAGATAAATTTTGTTTTTCTATTACCAAAAGGCAGCACAAGTTTTCTCACCCTATTATATATTTTGCTTATTATTATGCACTGGTGTAAAGTTAGATTACCTTTTCTTACATCTGTAGTTAAATACTAATCATTTATCTCTATTTCTAATTTATGTGCCTTCTGTCCAATAAAGTCAGGTCTAAATTAAACCTTTTGGGCAACATGAATGAACAGGGCTGCGCCAGAAGTCTGGCGTTTTTTTAGCCAAAAAAATAGTACAGTAGCCCTGTTCGCTCTATTTTTAAACAGGCGCACCCAATATTAGGCGCATTACGAAGTGTCCATGGCACTTTATAATGCCCCTGAGATCATGGGGCGTGCTGGAGGCGTGTTGCACTACAACTTTACAAAACTACACATTTATAGCTTCAGTATGGCAAATCCAGGCACATTACTGCTGGAACAGGTAGAAAACTTTAAAAGTGGTTTACCTGAGCCAAAATTGTCTCTTAGTAGCTAGAAATTGCTAAATCTATGACCCGCAGTAGAACAGATTCAGGCACATTCTACACTACAAATGCAGGCAAAAAATGGTGCCTGGGCGCCAAAAATCATACATGGTGCCCTTCGTGTCCTACATTTGGGTATGTTCACACGGTGAATTGGATCCATTTTTGGATCCATTTTGTAGCCAAAAAATGCATTAAAAAGCGCTGCACAAATTGCATCCAAAACGCATCCACCACACAGGTGCGTGTTTGGATGCGTTTTTGCTGCAGCAGACACTCACCCTATAATTTTAAATATGGCGTCTGCTGCGTCAAACAAACATGTCAATTCTTCGAATGGATCTGAAAGATGCGTCAAAAAACATATGTAAAATAAGTTGCTTTCGATTTAACACATGCATCGGCGTTCAGACAAGTGATCGCCGATGCGTGTTTTACATTGAAAGCAACGTAAAACACACTGCACATTGTTAGGTGCATGTTTGGGATCATTTTGGGTCTGAAACCTGGGATCTAAAAACATATCCCAACACGGAGTCAACATGCCGTGTGAACATACCCTTACACTCTTATGTCCAGAAACAGCACCAAATGTGTAGATGGGTTGTGTCCAGTATTGCGTCTTTACTTAATTCAAATGGATGGGACTCAGCTGCAATACCTTGCACAGCCTGTGGACAGAAGTGGTGCCATTTTAGAGGACGTCTGCCATGTTTTTCCAGTCCTGTACATCCCCTTACACTGACATTACTGAAGTACACTAGGCCATAGAATTAGGAAGACAAACCTCAATGAATCACATCATTCCGTATTAACATCATTTTGTTCTTTTGTGTTATCCAGGAAAACCCTGAATCCACTGAATATTTCCACAATGAGAATCTCATCACACTGGCAGGAAACCTGTGCAATGCCGGAATTGAGTCAACGGCCACCACCCTGAGATGGGGTCTACTGCTCATGTTGAAATACCCAGAAATTCAACGTAAGAATTATATCATAAAATCCAGTACAAAGTTTTACAGTGTCAATAGATTCAAGGGATTTATAGCAAAAATATTATTGAAATGTTGCTACTGTTTTTTTCCTTTTATTATATTGTGCTATATCAATTACTTTTTTTATGGTGACTTGTTAATTTCCTGAAGATGGCCAAATGAAAATTTAACCCTTTTTATTTTCATGATTGCTTTACCCCTAATACCATCTTTCTGTGGAAGAACAACAGGATATTACATTCCTACTTTTTAAATAGTGTAAATATGAAGGAAGCAAGTGGCCATCCATAGTTCTCTTACACAGTTAGAAAAGGATAATACTTTATTTATAATTTTTGGATAACACTGCCAAAATAAATAGCAAAACAATAGTTTTCTAGGAATATTCGTTGTAACTAGTGTTGAGCGTTTTTTCACAAAGTTAAAAATCGAAGGGGTTTTTTAGGGTGATCGAAATTTCAATCATGCGATTTTAAAGGGTTTAAAAAATCGGGGATCATTATTGATGCGCCATTTTCCACTTCCTGTAATTTTTTGGCGGCCCGCAAATCAGATTACAGAATAAGCAGGGTAAGATGTGTGTGCGACGTCAGACTGGGATGTGGGAAGGTTGAATTTGGCTGGAAAAATCACATTTACCTCGTTTTAAATAGAACAGCCCTTTTTTGTTCAGCCTTAGTGTCTTCAGCGCTCATGGAGTAGGACGTGCGCTTTGCCTGTGGCCAAACAGTCAGCGAAATTAGTCTATTTCTGCACAGAGAGACCCTATATTAGCTGTATCCTTCCCCAATTTAGTTGTTTTGAGATTTGAAAATTTATGTGTTGCTAAGAATTTTAAAGCGCATCTACCACTGTAAATTCCGGCGGGGGGGGGGAAAGCGGGGGGGGGGGGGGGAGGCCGCGGGCGAAACAGACAAGCTCTATCTATAAAGAACACTGGATAAAGTTTACCAAGACTAGGTAGACATTGCCTTTTCAATATCTTTATTATTAAAAATTTGCTATTGAAATATTTCCTATATTGGGAGCCTGAACTTAATTGGATACACTCATTTCTAGTAAAATCAGGGTTTTTTGTTTAAGGGGGAAAACTCCACTTTTATTTTCAGTATAAATTTCAGATAGGGGTTCAATTTAAATTTTTTCCCATTCCACCCGTGTTGATATATCCCCTTGCGTTTAAATTACAAACCCCAACTTTTAGTCGCCAGGGTTTTTTTGTTTCCAAA
>JAODAL010019298.1:0-72466 GCA_025379985.1 Phyllomedusa bahiana | reverse complement strand
AAAGACTTTTTATTTTTTTCTGAAATTTTTAATTTTAAAATGAAGACAAAACAAATCTCCATCTTTTTTATAAGAAGTTGCTGTGAGTCCTAATATAAATAATTTGTTATCTGTTAAATCACTAACAAATCAATTTTTTTGGACACTGCCATGCTTTCTGCCACGAGTCGCGCCACAACCCGCAGGTCGGGCTGCGGGCACACTCGTGCCCCCGCCGGTCCCCGTGCGCCGGGATCGAGTGGCGCTGCGGTCCGCATATCGGGCCGCGGGCGCACTTGCTCTTCTGGGCGCATCTGTTTACCTCACTGTGCTCCTGCTTCCTCCCATCCGTCTGCCGGCCGGGTGCGCGCGTTCCCCGCTCCTTAGGGCGCGCGCGCCGGCTCTCTTAGATTTAAAGGGCCAGCGCGCTGGTAATAGGTTGATTGCCAGCCGCTGACCCTATACAATGGCTCTACCTTCGGCATCTCTCTGCTGAATCCATAGTGCCTGTACCTAGGCGAGGAAGCCTTCTTGAAGTCCGGTTAGTCATTCCCATGTACCAGTCCTGTTTGCTCACGAACCTTCGCTGCCTGACCACGAGTTCGCCTGCCGATTCTGTACCGCGTTGCATCTTGGCTGCCTCCACAAGCAAGCCACATCAGGGGTAGCGACCTGGTGGAATCCCGCTGCGGCAAGTCCATGCCGCCTTGCGGCGGGTTCTGGTGAATACCGGGACCCACTTAGTCTCTGCTCTCTGGTGTGGTCCGTACCATCGCTTGCGGTGGCCCAGTGGATCCACTACCCCAAGTCATTACACTTTCCTAACGATCATTGTGTGCTAGGTGAAATGAGCATAAGATCAATGGATACACAAGAAAATAATGTTTATTCCGAGTCTAGACCTTGAATTTAGCTTTATGGAGATTTAATCACTGCTGTTAAAGCCATAACCGGTAGTCAGTGCCGAACAATTCAGTCTATATAAAATGCGGTAACAAAATCTGGAGGAGCAAGAAGACTCTCAAAGTGAGAGCAATATCATCTTAGCTGCTGGGCCAGCTATCCGAAGTTTAGCTTTAATTATTGAATTGCTTGAGTGCTCTGGGCCGGAGGAACGCAAACCCTAAACTCCCAGTTAATTTCACAGACAGTATTATGTTCCGCTTCTGGCACAAAGCTGAATGACAATTTATATATGCACCTGCAAGCAAAGGCATTAAACAAAGATACTAAAGTCATTTAATAATTTAATTAATGAGGAGGAATTAGCTGTAGGAAAAGGGAAAAAAAAAAAACATGCTGCCCCTCAGGTGATTGGTCTCCCAGCTGGGAATTGGAGGCGGAAAAAGGAGCAGCTGTTAGCTCAGTCCAGCTGAGATGCTTTTAATCATTACCCACAATGCCTAGCAGTGCCCTTGCAGTCTATGTCGGAGCTTGTCTAATTTTCCTCTGTAGATCGCACATGCTGACATTACAAGTGAAAAGCCTCTTCCGCTGCTTCGTTGCCACACGGTTGAGTGTACGGGAACAAATTTACAATGGTCTATTTCTTCCTCTCTCGACTGCATTGCAAAATTGTTGTGGGTATGAGCTCGCATGCAAAAATAGAAATAAAATATCCTGCTGACTGCAGAGCAGTTGGGAGTGTAATTTGAAAGACGATCTGCCTAAGATATCCATTTTCAAATACATTTTTTGCAAGGAATTTCATAGGAACAGAGACGTGGACCTGACAAAGCGATATTGGTTTTCACCCGCACTTTAATGAGAACGTTTCCTGAATTTGGGCTGTATGAAAGCACTTTTGATGCCTACAAAGACTTCTGGTAGAATGCAGCATAAATTTATGGGAATAATCAAAGGGATTTTTTAGCTCAGTACCTACAAATCTTGGCTCTTTATCTGAGCAGTGATGTACAGTGTTAGGTCATTTACTTGCACCCTATTCCATGAGGAGCATCGTGAGAATGCACAACAGGCACAATATGAATCATGAATTTAGCCGAAGGTGACAAAAGCATATGCAGATTTGTTTCGGTTGATTCAGATTTTGTTTCAGTTAGGCCCATACATGCCAATTCTCCTGCTTTTGGCCGGGGGGTCCCGCTAATGGGGGTTCTTTAAATTACCGCGGCGTAAGAGTAGCGCTAGTGCGCTACTCTGGCACCGCCGGGCCGCTCCTACAGGCGGGTGAAGCGGCCGCAGCACAGTCAATCAGGGAGAAGGCAGGAGGGATCGTTCCCCTCCTCCCTTCTCCCCCTGTATGTACAGCGCCGGTGTGCGTTGTACATACACCTAAATGTCGCAGGGGGCGTGATGCGCGGCTGCACTCACTCCCCCTGCGACGCTGAGGAGATCATCCGGAGCTGGACAGGTTGCTGGGAGCCTGGTGAGGTGAGTAGTTTTTACTATTTTTTTTTTTATTAGCTACAGGGGGCGAAGCCTGGCTACTGGGGACGATACTTGGTACGGGGAAGATAATGGTACTGGGGCGAAGCCTGGCTACTGGGGACGATACTTGGCTACTCGGGATGATACCTGGCTACTGGGGCCGATATCTGGCTACTGGGGCAATACCTGGCTACTGGGGGGCGATGCATGGCTACTGGGGGCAATACCTGGCTACTGGGGCAATACCTGGCTACTGGGGGCAATGCCTGGCTACTGGGGGCGATGCCTGGCTACTGGGGCAATTCCTGGCTACTGGGGAAATACCTGGCTACTGGGGCAATACCTGGCTACTGGGGGCAATGCCAAGCTACTGGGGCAATGCCTGGCCACTGGGGCAATACCTGGCTACTGGGGGCAATGCCTGGCTACTGGGGCAATACCTGGCTACTGGGGACAATACCTGGCTACTGGGGACAATGTCTGGCTACAAGGGGGCAATACCTGGCGACTACCTGGCTACAAAGGGGCACTACCTGGCTACGATAGGGGGCACTACCTGGCTACTATAGGGGGCTACTACCTGGCTACTATAGGGGGCTGCTGCCTGGCTATTAGGGGTCACTGCCTGGCTATTAGGGGTCACTACATGATTATTAAGGGGCACTACCTGACTATAAGGGGCATCCCCTGGCTATAAGGGCACTACCTGGCTAGAGGGCATGTACCTGGCTTTCTTCCAGAGCTGTTATGTATTTAGGTGGAGTGGGTGTGGCTTTTCTAAGGGGTGTGGCACACCAACAAGATGGCCGTGGCCATGCAAATTTTTCGCTACGCTCCCCGCTCTCTTCAATCTCCTGCTTTTCCACTTTCAAAAGTTGGCAACTATGGTTAGGCCCTGTTCACACGACGGATTTGCCCCGCGGATTTCGGCGCAGCCAAAACCTCGTCCAAATCGCGCCCCAAACACCCCCAGTTCATTAACATGGTTTCCTATGGGAAACCACATTGCTATTCACACAGCGCGGTTTTGGTCGCAGCTTTGGCGCCGCGGCCTTGCCGCGCGTTTGTGAGAAGTCTCCTGTCAATTCTGATAGCGAGTCTTCAGCACAACGGGCGCGTGGTGCGGTGGACGAGGTTTTGGCCGCTGCAACCGCGCTGAAACCCGCGTCCAAACCCGCAGCAAATCCACCATGTGAACAGGGCCTTACTGTTTAACAGAAGCAAACATTAGCAATTGGGGCCCAAAGGTGAAAACTATAAGGCATTGTTCACAAGGCGGATTTCGCCGCGGGTTTGGAGGCGGGTTTCGGCGCGGTTGCCGCGGCCAAAACCTCGTTCAAACGTCGCCTCAAACTCGCGTCTCCCGATGCAGTTTTGCAGCACGATCGCGGCGAGGTTTTCCCCCATGCAAATGAATAGGCAGGGCAAAAACCGCGTGAGAATCGCGGCCCAACCGCGCGCCACCCGCGCCGAAAGTCGCGGCCAAACCCGCGGCGGCACCGCGCAGCCGCCGCGCTGAAGTCTCGCTGTCAGAATTGACAGGAGACTTCTCACACGCGCGCGGCAAGGTGAATAGCAACGCAGTTTCCCATAGGAAACCGTGTTAATGAACCGGGGCGTGATTTGGACGAGGTTTTGGCTGCGGCAACCGCGCCGAAACCCGCGGCCAAAACCACCGTGTGTACAGGGCCTAAAGGCGACATGTATGAAACTTGGCATCGACACGCCAGTTCTAAATCTATTTATTGGAGTGTAGAATATGACAGTATGTATGAAAGAGTGTTATAGGTCAAACATTTGCTGCAAATGTTGTCTCATCCGTGGTATGGATTCGTATGGCAGTTTTGCGAATTTTTGGCGCTTTCAAAAGTATTGTTACTAGTGCAGACTGCACCAAGTTTTGACATACAACAATTCATACATCTGTCACCTAGGGCTATGACAGTTTTTTAGCTCAGAGTATGCCAAAAAACTGGCGCAACCCCATTCATACATGTTGTCCTAATTTCTTTTTTCTATAGACATCAAGACAAGCTGGTGGAGACACTAAAAGGGTTGTCTCATGAAGACAGTCCTTGCCCACATACTTTTAATGGGCATGTCATAGAGAGGTTGTCCTTCCCTGCACCTCTTTAAGAAAAACAGAGAGCAGGTCCCACTTCAGCAGACTGTTTTGTGTAGGTTGCCATTCACCAATATCTGGCTGGTCACAGCTTCCCCTTGCTGCAATTGGAAATGTGTTGTCTTTGACGAGACAATACCGTCTAAAGAAACACCAAACTGAACAGGAGTTTATCTTGCCCACATCGTCTGCAAGATTTTCTGTATGGTCCAAAACGAAGGGTTAATTTCCAGACGATCTGTTCATATTATTTTTTTTACTGGTTTACAGCTGAAGAGCTGGAGTAGTCAAGAAGGGTCGGCGAATCAATCTTTATAGCCAACTGTAGACAGAGTAGGGGGGAGGCTCCTGCTGCAGCATTTTGTCTTATAGCCAGGCACAGAATTAGAGGAACAGAAGGGATGGAAGATTGTTGATCTTTGGGAGATCTCTTAGTAAGTGACTCAGATTTCATTTAAAATAAATAACATAATTAAATTTAAAAACACTATTTTCTAAGTCTCTTGTTTTTTTTTTTGTTTTTTTTTAAAATGCATTGGGAAAACCCTTTTAATTAGCTTACACAGCCCTTATTTCTGTCTTTGGTTGGATTCATAATCATAGTGGTCCAGCCAGATTTTTTTGTGTGTGTGCATGTAAATTATAAATATATAACACATTTGTGGCATTTAAAAGATGTTAAAATATATGGAGCATTACCTGTTGGAACAAAAACCAATAGAAATACCTTTGGAATAAGGCGTGCTGTGTAATCTGATTTCCTGGCACTAAAGTCCTCCTGCAATGTCCTCTGTGCCTGTTTGCTAAATCAGCTACAGCAGACACCTGAGAGATAAACTTAAATGCCCTTGCCCTCAGGAAGCTTGGCACTAATCAGAACACAAAGATTGACCAGCCATGCCATGAACACTGGCAATGGCAAAGTGACAGAGCAAAAAAACACAATAAAGCGTGATTAATGATTCACTGGTTAAGTTAAGCATTTGCCAAGGTAGACATTGGTACGGCCATAAAACCTGTTGACAGCAAGCAATATACTTTGTATTTTGCAGCAGAGAAATAATGCCAGCGTCGGATTGGGCTGTCTGGGGGTCCCCACTGGAGTCCATTCTTAGGGCCCACCCTACAGTTACTGTACACGACTGCACATGACTCTTGCTTTCTGCCTCTCCTTCTCTGCCAGTCTCTTTGAAAAGTAGCCCCAAGATTGCTATGCCCAGGGGCCCGTTGAGGGTTTCTCTTGCTCCCCTGCTCTGCTTAGGGTAGTAAACAGTTCCAATTTTATTGTTCCATTTTGCTTAATTGTTTTTTAAAGGGGTTGTCTCATCTCATAATTTCATAGGATGCATGAATGAAATAATGCTGCTTTGCTCTGTCACTTCTTGGTCAATCTGTCTGTAATTAGCATATGAGCTCTGTGTATTCAGACTTCTCTGTTTATCAGTCTAGATTAGCTAAATTATCTTCTCTGAGGTCTGGAGAAGCTGCTGAGCTAAAATAAACAGTAGTAATTACTGTCTTTTGTGTGAAAGATCAGATAACACACAAGCTCTCACACTGCTGGCCCCGACCTGTGTGATGACATCACTCCCTGCTATCAGATAGAACAAACAGCAAGGGAAAAGAAGTACACAGGTCGGTCACTTGGGAAACCAGAAGGTGATAAAATCACTTGTAGCTACTTAACAAAAAAATGAACAAAGCTATATATTTGGAAAACGTCTTCATTTAGTGTTCCCTACATGTTGAAAGCTAATCTTAGTAGCGAGACAACCCCTTTAAGAATGTCTGAACTTCTCACATTATTCTTGTATGGTGTTAGTTTTCAGATATAATGTACACTGCTTGTATGTATAATACAGTTAAAAGTATACTGACGTTTTGTTAAAAGGTAACTATTAACCCCCCCCCCCCACCCACCCACCACCCTCCCGTCTGATGATGGCTTAACTCTGTTAATTCATTATAAAAAGCCATCATGATAGGGAGCCTGGCGCATTTCCCCATCTAAACGGGGGATGTGCTGCCAACAGAATGCAAACTATAAGGGGTATGAAGGATCATTCCTTCCCCATGCACAATACATAGGCCTATGTGAGGGCCATCTAAATGAAAAGCGCCGCTCTAACACGGCTAATATGTTTATAACCATAAAAAAGGGCATAGGTGTGCTACAAGGAATCTGTGTCCTCTCAAATTAATCAAATTACTAAAACAATTACAAAAACAAATCCTCCACTACAGTGATTGACATTTTGGGATTGTTTGGTGTCAGGATAAATTACAAAATAATATACACAACATTAATGGAGGTTAATTAGCCTCCATAATGGATGTAGCATATAAACCACAGAGAGGGTGGCTTTTTGTAGCAGCTCCCCTTTGGAGAACAGGGAGGACCTCAGAATAGCACCTCCTGTATACCTCCATGTTCTAATAGGGTATATGAAAGGGGTTAAAGGGGTTGTCTCACCACAAGGATTGCTTTTTATGTTAAATATCTTGCAAAAAACAAGTCACTTGTAATATATGCCCATTAACAGTTTCCTACCTATTCTGAGATATCCCCTCTTGTATGGGCAGCATCAGCTCCTCAGGTCGCTATAACTACAGACCTGTTCAATCTCTCATGATAGGCTACCACACTTTTTGATAGTACGACCTGGCTTCACGGGCCCCTGTAGAACCCAAAAAACACGCCCCTGAATTCAAAATGAAACCAAGAAAACAGGACTGAGGTGAGATGAATCAATGTAGTGAGACAACCCCTTTAATAAGAGCTCAGCCGCTTCTACTAAGTTCGCTCAGTCAAGCACTAAAGGGTTATTTCCACATCATAAAGTTATATTATAAGACTACTATAAGCAATCACTTTATAAACTGTGGGGTTTTGCCCCTTTGGGGACCCCCAATTAGGCAAAGAATAAAGGGGTGCCCCGGATTTCAAAACCATGCTGTGCAGAACTACCTCATTTTTTATGTCTGATTAAAAAGTGGCCTTTTCCGAGGCCATACTGCTGTGCATGGTGCCCTGTAAATTTTTTTTATATGCAAAAATTGAATTTTTTTTCTTTAATCAACCTAGAGCAGGGGGAGACGTTTTTTTTAAAGTGACCGGCTGTTTGATTTTTAGCAAAAGGTTGCTAATGGTAAGCGCTGTAATAAAATCTGTATGGCCCTTTTTTTTGCGCACCCAGTAGAGGGCAAAGGGGGCCATGTGGTGTTTGGGGGGTTTTTTTATTAGGAAGCTGAAACCCAAAATTAGTTTGTGCTTTTTAAAGTGCTCAGGAAAAACTCTATGAGGGGGTGACTTTCAAAGTTTCGGCTTGAGGTTCATGGACATTTGAAGCCAAACAAAACCATTCATACATTATATTGTAAGTATTACTTCTCTCGCTAAACCAAGAAACATTACATGAAAGAAAAAATGTTATTTTAGAAAAAGATGCTATTTGGTTCCTCAAAAAAATGGAGTATAAACAATGCTTTCAAATTTTGGAAACCTTACGATAAAATATATCTCTCGTACATACATTTCAAAGACACCAGATAATAACAGCCTAGAATGTATCGGGGGGAAAGGGAATCAGATAGCTTTTTAATGATGGGGAATTAACATTTATCAAAAGTTGTGTGATCTGAGCTTTAGGCAACTTTCCGCTCTCTTATTGATATGCGACTACAGGTCTCAGCCTATTCCGCCTCTAAACATGGTGAAATTTTAAAAATGGGTCTTAAAATTATAATAAAATCAAAAAGCAAAAACAAATTAACAGTACAATTCTGGTGCAATTTCCCCATGGAATAGCTGCTTCCACAATTTGTAGCATTTAACGTTGTCGTTTCCAGATTGCACGGTTTAGAGTGGTTAATTTATATGATAAGGATGAAGGATTTGTAGACAAAGATTTGTGTGACAATCAAGAAGATGAAAAGAGGTAGAAATTGAGGAAAATTTAATTTGTGGAAAACATAGTGAAAGCTGGTGAGAGAGGGCATTGAGAAACTGTGATGAATTACTGTGCAACCCCAAACAAGGGCAAAATTGAGAGATTACAATGGCACTCAAAGGGGGGGCCGCAACCCAAAGCCTAAAGGGAAGAGGGAAAAAAAAGGAGGTCGCAAAAAAGAGAATGAGCAACAGGAGGGGTGAGGCCCCCATATGATGGGAAGCTGAGTTGGAGCGTCCTGAGAGAAGGAGCTTCAAGGGTAGAATGTTACGAGACTGCTGATCCGGATTCATGTGAAGAGGAGGAAGCAACCTGATGAAACAGAGCAAATAGCAAAGTCTAATGCAATCTGCAGCATGGAGAATTCTAAAATGCTAAAGACCTCATGGGCACCTTTTTAATAAAACCCCGTTTTATTACGTTTTATTTGTGGAAACTACTTACTACAAGAAAAAGTGAAAATACTAAAATAAAAGTAAATTTTGTTGAGAAAGCTGATGTTACGAATGGCGCCCCCAAACCTTGAGTGACTACGGGTGCATTTTGCCCCGTGTGACCCCGACACCGGGGGGGCAGTGGGGGGCCGGGGGGCCATGATCGGGCTGCGGGGCACTCGCTCCCCTAACCAACTCACCTAGGCGTCCTGTCCGTCCGCTCCTCCTGCGGCCAGTGGCGCAGACCGTTCTTTAGGGCGGTGCACGGCTCTTTGAAATTTAAAGGGCCAGGCGGGGTAATTTTCTAATTGCGGGTGCTGTCCCTTATATCCCAGTCCTTTTTGTCCATTTTTCCCGGGTCTTTTGTGCTATTGCCTCTTGAGAAAAGTGTTTTCCTTTTACTCGTTCCCGATCTCCATGTACCCCCAAAATTTGGCTTCCGCATACCGACCCGAACCTTTGCCGCCTTTTCCGACCGTCCTCGAGTTTGCCCGATTCTTGGGACCCATGCGCACCTCGGGTGCCTCTGCAAGCTCTCCACATCAGGGGTAGCGACCTTGTGGAATCCCGCAGCAACAAGTCCATGCCGCTTTGCGGCGGGCTCTGGTGAATACCAGGCCCTTTGACTTCGCTCCTTTCGTGGCCGTACCCACGCTTGCGGTGGGCCCGAGGATCCACTACCCCTCTCCCTTTTCAGTAAGATCCAGCCCGGTCCCCCCCAAGAGCCGTTTCCCAGTGTGGCGGTCCTTACGACCATTGTTGTCCAGCAGTCCCAGCAACTGGCACAACAGGCGCAACAACTGAACCAGCTGACCGCTATGATGCAGCAGCTCAATGCCACCCAACAGCAGCCTTCACCTCCTCCCGCGGTTGCTCCATCTCCGGCAGTCCCGCTGGCTCTTGTAGGCCCCAAACTCCGGCTATCGCTCCCTTCCAAGTTTGACGGAGACCTGAAGCTTTGCAGGTGGTTCATCACCCAATGTTCAATGCATGTGGAGCTGATGGCTGACCAGTTCCCGTCTAAACGTTCCAAGGTGGCATTTGTGGTCAGTCTGCTCTCCGGGAAGGCCCTAGCATGGGCTACACCCCTTTGGGACAGGAGTGATCCTGTGACAGCAGACCTACAGGCGTTCTTCAAAGAATTCCGCAGCGTGTTCGAGGAACCTGCTCGTGCTTCATCCGCCGAGACCGCGCTCCTGAACCTGTGCTAAGGGGACTCCTCGGTGGGAGATTATGCCGTCCAGTTCCGCTCCCTGGCATCGGAACTAAGCTGGAACGCGGCAGCCTTCAAGAAAGGCCTTTCCAGTAGAGTGAAGGACGCGCTGGCTGTGAGAGATCTCCCGACTTTTCTGACCGAGCTGATCCGTCTGGCCACACGTATTGACGAGCGCTTCGCAGAGAGGGAAGAGGAGCTTCATCAGGAACGTGACTCAGTCCGGCCTAGTCGGCTCCCACACCTGGCTCCGGCGTTCCAGAGACCCCTGCTGCCACTTCCACAGTCTCCTAGCGAATAACCTATCTAGGTCGACAGAGTCCATCTTCAAGCTGTCCCGACATCGGGGGGAAAATATGTGCCTGTGTTGCTCCAGTCCTGAGCACTTCCGTAGGGACTGTCGGCTGCACCCCAAATGGGCGGGAAATGCCCGCACCTAGGCTTCGTGGGAGCGGCATCCCTAGGTGCAAGTTCCCCTACTCCACACCTCACTATGCCGGTACGGGTCGAGACTGACACGGTACTCTCGTTCCAGGCTCCAGCCTTCTTGGATTCCGGTTCTGCTGGGAGCTTCATTCACACCTCCCTGGTGACGCAGTATCGCCTCCCGGTAGTCCACCTGGAGAAGCTGCTGGTAATCTCCTCGGTCAACAGGGAGCTCCTGAGTGACTCCATCCTGTATTCCACCAAGCCGGTGACTCTTCAGGTGGGGGCCCTGCATAAGGAGAGGATCGAGTTCTTCGTTCTTCCCCGGTCTTTGGCGGCAATTCTTTTGGGGTTATCGCGGCTGCAGCACCATGCACCTACACTTGATTGGAAGACGGGAGAGGTCCTTCGCTGGGGACCGGACTGCATGGACCGTTGTCTTGTGGCACATTGCCCGGTGCCTCCCACCTCTCCGCCGGGGCTTCACAAACCTTGACTGGACTTCCCACAGCGTATCAGAACTTCACTGATGTATTCTCTGAAAAACAAGCGGAGATCCTTCCTTCTCACCTGCCGTACGACTGCCCGATTGACCTGCTGCCTGGAACCAGTCCTCCCAGGGGCAGGGTCTATCCTCTGTCTGTGCTGGAAACCCAAGCCATGTCGGCTTATATTCAGTAAAACCTCCAGAAGGGGTTCATACACAAGTCCTCCTCTCCGGCTGGTGCGGGATTCTTCTTTGTGGAGAAGAAAGATGGCTCCCTCCTTTGCCATTGATCACAGCTTTTTTTTTTGACCGGTTTCGGGGAAAAAAGTTTTCTCCAATTTTGGACTTCCCGGGGGGGCCTACAACCTCATCCACACCGAGAGGGGGATGATGGAAGACACCTTTAACACGGGGAGCACTTAGAATACCGGTCATTCCTTGGGCTTGCAACGCCCCTGATTTTCCCAGAGTTGAAAACGACAATTCAGAGACCTCCTTTTTAAACCTGTGTCGTGGTTTCCTGGATGATATTTTGTGTTCTCTGCCAATTTGGAGACTTATCGCATCCTTTCGCCAGGTGCTGAACATACTGCTTACCACCTCTATGCCAAACTAAAAAGTTTTTTTCAACCCAAACCCACCCTTTCCTTCGGGGTTTACTAATCTAGGACCAAGGGTTGCAATGGTTTCTTTGCCAAGCTGTTTTCATTCTGCATGGTGGGGCCGGTGGGCCTACACCCTACACCTTTCGGGGCTTCTTAATTATTTCGGCAATTCTTTCGAAACACCTACATGGTTGGCGCTTATTGAAGAAGAATAAAATCCCCAACCCCTGGGCATGCCCCCGGGAGAAAAGGGCGTCCTTAAACTAAAACATTTTTTCGCCTCTGCACCCATTATGCCCCAAACCCCGAACCGAAAATCATTCTTTCTGGAAAGTCAATACCCCTCGGTGGGGGCTGGCGCAGTTCCACAAAAAAAAGGACCAAAAGGCAAGATGGTCCCCCTGGGTTTCTTCCCAAGACTTTCCCCCCACGAGAAGAATTAAAACCCATTGGGGCCCGGGGGAGTTTGCTAGCCATCAATCGGGCATTGGGGGAAGGGTGCTATTCCTGAAGGAGCAGGGCATCCCATCCCCATTACCTGACCATAAAAATCTCCGTACCCCAAATGGGCCCAACGCTCAATCCGCGCCAAACCCCCGGGGGTCCCTCTTCTTTTCCCTTCCAATACCTTTCGACCTGCAGAGAAAACGTAAAGGGCCGACCTCTTTCCCGTGCCCGATGTGTGGCAGAGGAGGTCGTCCCAAAATAAAAATTCCCCTCACCCTGATCTCTGCAGCCCGGGGGGATCTCCGGAGTTCCTTCGGGGGAGCAGACAGCCCCTGTGTCCGCAGGAAAATTTTAAATGGGGCATTGCTCTCTTGGCCGGTCCCCCGGGGGGACGTCATTTAAAATTCGTGAAGCCCGGTTACTTGTCCCCCGTGACCCTCCCACAAACCCAGGGGGTTTCTACAACCTCTGCCCCCCAACCCTTGGGGTCTCATGTGCTAGGACTTTATCACTAACCTCCTCCCTCCTCAGGCAACTCTGCATCTGGGGGTCATGGACCGTTTTTCAAAGATGGCGCTTTTTGTCCTTTGCCGGGTTTTTACCTTTGGGTTTCCCCCCTTTTTGGGCCAACCTGTTTTTTTTACATATTTTTTTGTCCTCACGGACTCCCAACAATTGTCCGATTGGGGGGTCCAATTCGTTTCCAGGTTTCTGGGGGGCCCCCTGCTCTCTTGCGGTAACCGGGGATTTCTCCTCTGCCCCCACCCACGAAAGGGACAAGTAAAGGTAAATCAGGTCCGGGGGGGTTTTTGCGCCATTTGTCTCACTCACAGGATGACGGGGCTATTTTATTTCCCGGGGCAAGTTTTTCGTAAACTCTCGGATTCTGGCCTCGGTGCTTCTCTTTTTCACGTGTAGGGCCCAGCACCCCCGCTCCCCCGCTCCCTTTTGTCTTCTCCACCCGGGTTTCCCGGGCAGCCGACGCGGGGGCCAGGATATGGCCATTTGGGGGCCCAGACACCCCATCTCGCATAAAGATCCGCACGCAGGGGGCCCAAGCGGAAAAGAAAGAAGGCCTCCCCCATTTTTTTTCCCCTGGTGACAAAGTGTGGCTTCGTCAAAATTTTTCGGCTAAGGTCCCCTTTATAAAATTGGGCCCCCCGTTTGAGGACCATTTGAGGTACTAAAAGCGCAAAACCCCGGTTTCCCTACAAACTCCGGGGCTCCCCCCCACCAAAAGCGTTTTTCCGAACCCCTTTCATGTCTCCTTTTAAAACCTTGGCCCTGAACTGCTTTTCCCGGGGTTGCCCCGCCATCTTCCGAAGCCGAGCCCACCAACACTTCACTGTAAAAGGAAAAAATTTGGATGTGAAAACAATCAGGGAAAACGGAAATTTCCCTTATCGACTGGAAAGGGTTTTCGGGGCCTGAAGAAAGGTTTTGGGGACCCGGGAAAGACAACATCTTGGGCCGTGAGTTGGTGCGAAATTCCAGGGGGCCCAAAAAAAGGGGGGGGGGCCAAGGGGGGGGGTTACTTTTACGAATGATGCCGCAGCCCGCGAATCGGGCTACGGGCGCTTTCGCAACCAAGTGTGTTTCCCGACACCGGGGGCGAGTGGCGCCGCGGTCTGTGTATCGTGCTGCGGGCGCACCGCTCCCAATACACCTTATCACCCAGCCGCGCTCCGTCTGTCTGCGTCCTTAGGGCGCGCGCTCGGCTCTTGAAATTTTAAAGGCCCACGTGCCGGGAAAATTTCTAATTGCCGGGGGGCTGTCCCTTTTTTACCCAGTCATTCCGTCCATTCCTCGCTGGTCTTTTGTGCAAAAGCCTCTTGAGAAAGCGTTCCTTTGCCTCGTTCCGATCTCCCAGTTTTCCGAACCTCTGGCTTCCGTTACCACCCGAACCTTTGTCCCTGTCCTGACCTGTTGCCCAGTCCCGACTACGAGTTTGCCCGACTCTTTGGGACTACGCTGCACCTTTTCTGCCCGCAAAAATCGCCAGTCAGGGGTTCGACCTGGTGGAATCCCGCAGCAGCAATCCATCCCCCTTTTTCGGCGGGGGGGGTTTGGTGAATACCCGCGTAGACTCCGCTCCCTTGCGTGGCCCGTACCATCGCTTGCGGCGGTCCAGAGGATCCACGACCCGCTCATCCGTTACAGCTGAAACTCTGAAAGGGCAGGGACATCTTTTCCATTGGGGGACACAGGCAGGTTTTCCTGGGGGCCCCACAGTTTTAGGGGGGCCCAAAAGCGTATTATTCCCGGGAAAAAAGACACATACCCTGGATCACTCGGTTTTGGGTTTACTTATTTAAAAGTGTTTTTTTTGGAATCAAACGTTAAAAACCTGGTGGGGGAAGGGGGGCCAAAGGGGTTCCCCGTCCTGCCAAATAGGCTTTTGGCTGCTGGGGTTCAACTAAAGTTGGGGGTGTGCTTGGGGAGGGGGGCCGAGGCTGGCCCAAATGGATGTCTGTATTTGGGCGGGTCCACTCAAAGCTATGCCCAAAAGCCCCCTAATTCTGTTTGACGGCTCTGTGAAGGCACAAAAACTCAACACCGCAGTAGGGGAAACCACTGTGGCCACGTATTACCCCCCAGTTTCCAATTAAACCACAAGATTAAAGGGGTATCTGTGCCACCATTATTAGCTTATCCAAAGGAGTGATGTGAAGAGACAAATGGGGCACAGGCACACCTCGTTTTTAGCTTCAAACATATAGGAAAAGGTAAATAAAGTATTACCAAATACATCACTGTTTTAAATTTTTTTTTTTTTATTTTAGATTAAACGTTTTTTTTCCTGTTGTTACCAAGTTGCCTAATTACAGACCACCCTTTTTGCTCAGATGTCCAGGTCACCTCTGAGGTCATATCAGCCCCCCCCCCCCCCCCCGATGGAATTTTTTTACTTCTTTCTGCAAACTTTAAACCTTTTTATTCCCGTACCTTTTTGTCCCGCTGGTAAAAGCCCCCCCTCAACAAAGCTCACAAAAACCAGCTAGGAATAGCAAGTGAAATTTCAGCCTGCTTTAAACTATTACGTCTAAAAGGAAATGGGGCATAAGCGGCTGTAAACCAGGTTCTTTAAAAAAGCGATGAGGAAATCCCTTTAAGATGGAGGCCTGATAAATTTTCCCTCCACCTCTGGTCTAATGCAAAAAAGGGTAACGTATAGATTGCAAAAGTGATTAAATAATGGTAAATTAAGTGGGGGTGTGTGTGCCATAATTTTTTCAGGGGTTTTTGGTTTTGTTCTGGGGTATGGGAGGGTTTTTAAAAAGGTTTTAAATTCCCCGCTTTTTGGGAGAGAAATACTCATCAATGGTTTTTTTGAAGGGGTTAATTGAGTTAAGGGGGAGAACGTACTGCAATCAACAGCCAATTAGAGAGCTGACAGGGGAGGAGCCATAGTTACACAGTTAAATGGTATAGTCCGTCAGCTCTGCACTCAGTTCTGTGTTTTGTTTCGAGTTGTGTATATAGTTAGAAGTTGGATCCAGCACAGGAAAAGGGGAACTCTACCTATCAGCCAGCGATACGTAGGACAGGCTGGGGCAGAGGAAATCAACCCCACATTTACAGAAATACCACAGAGCAGTAAAAGGAGGAACTGCAAAGAAACACCAGAAAGCAGAGGGCAATGATAGAAGGAGAAGGACTACAGTGACACACAGGAAGAGGAAGGCTGAGTGGCCAGGCAACAGATATACAGACGGGCAGTTTGGGGAACTGCTGAAGGAGCAAGGGACACTTAGAGGGGATCGAGAGTGTCCTGAGTCCTGAGTCGTCAGGCACCAGCATCCTGCACAACTGGTCTAGCATGTTTGTACAGCTAGACTGGGTTGGACAAGAGAGGTTGTCAGGAATAGTCACTCATGAAAATGGTGTGTCCAAGTGTAACATCCACAAGAAAAAGCAGCCATGAGTAAAAAGTTTACCCAGAGCTGCTGTTCTCTGTCTCATTTGCAATCGCCGGTGCACCACTCAACCACTACCCATCATCCACAATCTACCTGCACACATATTTACATATTTACATAAGTTACATAGTAACACATCTGGCTCCCACGTGGAAGTATAGGCTCTGTAATAAAGTGTGTGCACTGGAGTGATTGTTCCCATGGTTGTACAGGATGATTAGGCAGATGAGGCTGTAAAAGAGGTAGAAATAAAACTTTCAAAGAAGGACAGGTTATGGGGTATGTACTCCAGGTACTGAGTGCCAAGGGAGGTGCAAAAAAGCTCCTCTGCATTGGAGTTAGTATTTAGCTATAGAGTTAAGGCACTCTGATGAATTTTCCTACTGTTATTCAGTTTAACAGTTTCTTTTTCATGTCTGTGTTAAAATGTTTAACAAGAATAAGATCCCATATAAATATGTCCTTAAGTGTCTTGACTACTTTTTCAAGTTTGTGATAGTCATGCCTGTTTCAAAGTGGTTGTTGGCACAGAAACTGACATGATGGGCAAAGAGGCCAGTTTTATCCACATGCATAAAGAAATAGTATAATAGGAAACCAGCATTAGCATCAATACGTTTGAAATGTACTACTTATACTCGCAATATAATGGATCCCTTCGACTTCAGGATGTCCTAACAACATATACATGAAGTGTCTTTACCAGCAGAGACAGCAGGTGCTTGTAGATTGTAAACTTGTCAGCAGTGACGTCTAAGGTCCTACTGAAGTGATGAGAAGAGGAATGATTATTGGATGCTTGAGTCACTCTCCATGCATTGGAGTTCTCGTAATCCACACCAATGTGGAAATCGCAATGAGACGTGGGGATAGTCTCCTCGCCAAAGTAAGCTTTTTCTCACTATGCCCCATCATAATTATGTCATAAGGTTGACAATACAATTGGCTATTATAAGTGCCGTACCTCTGACAGGGCATTACTGATGTAGATGCTAGGTATATTATTTCTCTTTCACGTAGAAATTGCTGTACTAAAGGTCAATGTCCAGTTGTATGTACAACAGCAATTACATGACCACATTAGTGTCACGGACAGATGCACAGCTCTTATAAAGCAGCAATCACGGTGACATTTATAGACAGCATCCGGTGACACTCACATTCATAGCCTGCTCCAGGCACTCTGCATCTCCCAGGAAAGTCTTTCTGCGGCAGGCTCTTGTCTCAGCTTTAATCCTCTCACACAGTACACAGCATTAAATAAGCTATACAGTGCAGAGCAGTGGTCATTCATCACAGCTTTGGAAGGAGCTCTGCTTTCTGGGGATTACTGGGAATTTATCTTATTAGTTGGAGAATGACATGTCTTTAGAAGGTATATCCAAAGGCCACAGAGAAGGCATTTACCTTTGCACAACCCCAGGCCACAGTGTGGGTTCCCCCATGAACAAAGAAATGCTCTTTTGCAGGAAAAAAAATTAAGCACTGAAATCAATGGTTGTCCTTCGAGTGCTATAAATCCTTTAGAGCTGAAGGCAACACTCTTAGACTGGGTTGATAGAGAGGAATACCAGGAACATGTACGGTAAATTAAAGTTCAAAGCCCATCTATTATACCACCAGGTCTGAAGGTTTAGTATAAGAAATAACATACAATAGAATATCCTGCTGTTTGTTTAATAAGGTTCGAAAAGAATATTCTGCAGTTCAGTAGCTTTACACAGTGACTGCTGACAAATGTGAGAAGGGTGGGAAGCGGTGGTGGGAGTATACTTCTAATGACTATGCTAGACTCACACAGTCTGGCGTATTCTTTGATGAACGGTATTGGACAAATGCATTGAATGGCAGATTTCTGGCATAAATTTTCTAAAACATCCACAGTAGATTTGTTTATGGTAAACACATACCATATGAACATGGATGGAAGAGGGTAGTACAGTGGTTGGCACTATAAGCGGGTCACTGTAAGTGGGAATTGTAGCTGACATTTCAGACAGGGACTGTGGCTGAGACCATAAGGCTATGTTCACACGGCTGATTCGCGCCGTAATTGCGGGACGGATTTCGCCCGCAATTACGACGTGTGTACGGGGGCAGGGCGGGGGGGGCTGGCAGCCCGCCGGCCCCATAGACTTTCATTATCCACGGCGCCTATCCCGCCGGGATAATGTGCATGTCACTTTCTCCCCACTCGACTATTTGGCGAGCGGGGAAAGGAGATGGAATCCATAGTTCTCTATGAGAACTGTGGATTACCGTAATGTCTGGGATGGATTTCGGCCGTATTACAGCGCAGTACGGCGAGCAATACGGAACGAAATCCATCCCAAAATCAGCCGTGTGAACATAGCCTAAGAATAAATTCACACCTGCCAGGTGTTCTGTGGATTTTACTCTGGTTCTTTTATTGCAGCTTACAAGCATCATTATTATTATTATTATTACTTTTTATATTAAAGGTGACCTGTCAAATAGATTATGCCCCCCTTGCTGAGGTCAGCACAAGCTAGTGTCAGACCTGCTGTTCCCAGCGTTGTATCGCTTATTCTGTAAGATACTAGAGTTTAAGAGTATTTAATGCTCAAATCTTATTCATGAGCAGGTGTTAGCCCCACCCACCAAAGGCTAGCCCTGCCTACCTGGCCGTTATTCACGTGTTTTTTTACCTATTCAAAGTAATAGGTAATCAGTTGTGAGGTGGGCGGATGCTAGCCTCAGGTGGGCGGGGTATGAAAAAACGAACTCTTTTCATGACTCTTTTATGGCTGAAAACTGCAGATTTGAACATTAAATACTCTTACAGAATAAGGGACACAGTGTAGGAAACAGCAGGTCTGACACTAGCTGGTGCTGTACTCAGCAAGGGGGGCATAAACTATGTGACAGGTTCTCTTTCAAGAGTCATTATTTTTGGAATGCTGAGCATTTAAAAAGGGGCTTGAATATATGACAAAAAGAATGAGTACAATAACCATCACTAAATAAACAGAACACCAGCACAGAGGGATAGAAGGCACTGTGTGTGCGTTCAATCTACAAGTGAAGAGGAAGGAGTCAGTGAGACGTAAATGTTTGTATGGTGGAGTAGTGGCAGCATGGTTACTGTGCAGACTATCCTGAAGAGAAGAGTTTTTAGGTCACTTTTAAAAGTTTCAAAGGTGGAAGAGAGTCTGATGTGTAGTTGTGTTAGTGAGTTCCAAAGTATGGGTGATGCACAGGAGGAAGCATGGAGACAGTTGTGTGAGGAGTAGATAAGAGGAGACCAGAGAAGAGGATACTGTTAGGATTGTAAATTGTACCAGGAGATGAAAGGGGTTGTCTCACAACACAAATAGATGACATATTGATAGGATATAAAGAAGTACATTTTGGTCAGCATTATGTCCACATACCGAACATATTCATACACCAGATCGCCCAAAGGAGGGTAGCCAAGCCCTCACCCTCAGAAGTCCAAAACAATATACAACTAAGGCGTCAGCATAATGTTCTTTTATTTTACAAATACAGAAAAATGTGCAACGTTTTGACTCACGTAAAAGAGTCTTTGTCGATGTGTGAAATCAATGGGAGAGTTTGGACCACCTCTCTGCTCAAATCGGAGAGGTTGCGGAGTTTGTTTTCACTCACTGATGGCATATTCTATTGATATGCCATCAATGTGTATGGAGGGACAACACCTTTAAGGCTATAGAGTGCTTTGTAAATCATAGTTAATAGTTAAAACTAAATTTTCTGGACTGATGGAGGGGTGAAGCAGAGGAATAACAAGAGGACAAGTGTGTTAAAGGGGATGTATCGCTTCTTCAGTTAGTGTGTTTCAAAGTATTTTCAATTTCTTAGCTCTACAAATCCAGGGGCGTTTCTTCCTCTCCTAGCTGGGTGTTTCTTAACTGGTGGGTGATGACATCATCCCCCCCTTCACTGTTCATGCTTGCTCCCGAGCCCTGTCCCCCCCCCCCTCTTTGTCTGAGTCGACATCTCATTGTTCCTCTCCCTATGCAGTCTTATTTTGTAAGAGCTGTTTAAATACCACATACATGCATTCAATCTAGACAGTCTTCTATGAACTCAGTCTTCTATGATCACTTCTCCTCTCAGCTGGAGGTTTGTTACAGTTGATTCCAGTCTTCTATGAACCGCACAGATCTCCTTTCTATGCAGGAGAGTTAGGCACCATGGCACAATTTTGCTGTTTTCTGATTGTAGAATCTGCTGCAGTGTGTTTCTGCTGGGTGTGCAGAGTGAAATTGCTGAGGCCCCTTATTCTGAGTGAGAGAAGCAGGGATCGAGGCACATTTCTGCTGTTTTCTGATTGTAGAAGCCCTGCAGTGTTATTATGTTCCTTCTGGCTGTGCAGAGTGAAATTCCTGCTGGTCCATAACTCTGAGTCAGAGAGACAGGAATGCTTGCTCCTGTGAATCCGACGGGGGGCCAGACAGAATGTAAATTAGTAGAGCCGTCAGCCAATGACAGGACAGGAGGAGGAATCCGACCAGCACTGGGGAACTGTGTTTACAGAAACAGAAGATGAAGGATCCTGTGAAAACAAGGCAGCTTTGCTAATGACATCCAATTGCAAAGTTGCTCGTTTTCACTGTCCCCTTATTCTGAAGACCATTTAATGAAATGATACAACCCTTTAAGGTACAACACTGACTGTTCACAAAAGATTTCTGTGTTTTATAAAGATTTCAGGATGTGTCATCCCACAAGCACACACCTAACTATAAATCCAAGAATTTCACTGCACTTTCTCTGAAAGTTCCCCAGTTGACAATAGCCCCTCATTTGTTTGACAGGTGAATGAGGAAGATACTCAAAAGTTACACATCTCCATATGGAGAAAATGGCATAATGCACCTGCCTGGGTGACTCAGATATCTAAAAGTTGCAAAAGCATACTGATGGGTTTAAGTACACATCTGGACTGTGTTTTCAGTCTATGCTAGATTTAAAAATTTCTTGCAAAAGATTCTCTCTTAGGAAAATATATGTGTGTGCATCTTTGCCCATGTAATAATGTATTCATACTGGAGATGGTAAAGAAGACTGAAAACCCTGAAAACCCCATGGGCACGCGTGCAAGGGGAAATGATTGGTGCACCCTGGCGGGGACTAATGATGAATAATGGTCATTAAAAAAGAAAAAACATACCCAAGAATCCTGGTCGCAAAGGGGAAAATAGACAATTGAGAAAGCAGAATGGGGGAAATTCACTTGTGACGCAAAAAATACGTTTTTTTTTTAGGGAAATTTTGGCACTAAAACCCTTTATTCCCGGTTTTTGGCGCTAAATCCTTTTCTTGGAAGATTTTGGCGCTATAAAGTTATCTAACTTATAATGCTAAAAATATGTTTTTTTATGGATTTTGCCGCTAGAATTCATTTTTTAACCTTTGGGTAGGGAATAAAAATTTCATTTTAAAAAAAAAAAATTGAAAAAATTTTGCAGCCCCGCTGCCAGCCCCACAAAAAGGGACAATGTACTCCAAAATTTGGTTTCTGGGGTTCAAAAAGGGGAAAAGGAAAAAACTAAAAAAACTTTATAAACCCCCACCGGGGGTTAAAAGGGGCCTTTGGGGTTATGGGCGTTTCCTTTTCCCGCCCCGCCAACTCCTCCCCAAAAAAAAAAAAACAAACAAAGGGGAAAACCCTGGGCGGAACTTAAAAAACTTTACGGGGAAAAAGGCCCAGTCACCCCCTTTTAACACCCCCACTAAAAACCCGGGAAAACAGTTTCCACCCCCCCTTTCCTCCCCGGGCCAGGGCCTTTTTTTTTTGGCTTTGGCCCAAAGGGAAGGGTAATACTGCAGAAGGGGCTTTGGGGGGAAAAGGAAATAAACCCCCAGGGGCCCACCCTCAGAAGGGGATGGGCCAAAGTTTGGGCCCTGTTACCAAACATGGGCCTTTTGCTCTTTCCCCTGCCCGCCCGTTATTTCTCGCTTCAAAAAGGGCCCTACAAATCGGGAGTGAAGCTTTAGGGTGGGGGGAAGTTTAAAATTTTAAAAAATAAAAAAGGGGGTGGACCTGGGGTTGAACAGGGCCCCATAAATCTTTTGAAAATTTTTCGGTCCCGTTTGTGATGTTTTGTTGTTTGCAAAACCTTTTTTGGTTTTTCCCATTTGGGGAAACGGGGTCCTAGAAAAAAGGTGTTTCAAAATTTAAAGGGAGAATCCTTTGTGTGGGGAAAACCCCCTTTGCGGGAAATTTGGTTTTACTATGAAAGAAGCTTTGGGGCATTAAAACCCAAAAAAGGGTTTTTAAGTTTTTGAGGGCTGCGGGGGGTGGTTTGTCTTTTTTTGGGGCCATATTCTCACGGGCCCTTTTAAAGTCCCCAATTTTTTGTGCATAACAATGTATAGAATGCGTTTGATTTTTTAAAACCCCAATTTCTAGCGGGTAAAAAATCGGTGCTTTTAAAGTGCTTTAAAGGCCCAATTCGGGAAATCGGAAAAACATTTAAAAAGGGGGTTTTAAACCTTTTTCCAAAACATTTTTTTGCACCGGGGAATTGCCGAAATAAAAGCTTTTAAATCTATGTTTTCTTTCCGGTTCTGGGTTGGCTTTCCCGTTTTCCCGCACGCCTCGGAAAATTCAGGTGAAATTTACAAATTTTCCGGGTTGGGCCCCACTCTTTTAATTTGCGTTTAGGTTCGGGTTTTTAAAATTTTGGGCATTTTGGGGCTGCGTTTAAGGATTTTCCGGGTAAAAAATCGGCGCCTTCTGGCCCCCAGCCCCTTTTCCAAAACATGTGCCAAAAAACTTCATATTTTTGGGGAAATATTTCCCTTGAAAGGGGGGCCCCTTCCCCAAATTCTATGCCCAAATAAATTTAAACCCCAGCTTAATTTGCTAAATTAAGGAAAAAAATAATCCCTATAAAAATTCTTTTTAAAAGGGGTTTTTTTCAGAGGGGCCCCAATGGGTTTTCTGATGTAGAAAATGATAAACTACTATTCCCTACTAAAAAAAACAAGTTCTTGCCCGGGTGGGCCCCCCTCAACCTCTGGACCTGTAGCATCGTTGGGCAGGTTAGTTAAAACCAATCCCCTTTTTCCTTACAGCAAAGCAAAACCCTTGGCGTATCAGAACTCCCTTTAAACAAAAATGGGATCTGTGAAAGGGGCAACCTTCTCTTTTTTTGCACGAATTTCAGGGAGGGTTCTAAAAATGGAATGGTTCCAGTGGTGAGACCACACCTTTTGATTTCTGGCATATTGTATTGACATGCCAGAAATGTCTGAAGGGGGAATAAACCCTCTTTAAATTTGAATCCCATAAATTTATTTTAAAAAACTGAAAAAAAGTATTAAACCCTATAAAAATCAAAAAAACCAAACAAAAAACCAAAACCCAAAACCCCCCCCCCCCAAACCAAAATGACCAACATTTCTTTTCTTCTGGATGGAAAATGAGGTGATCAAAACCTATAGTAAGTTATCTATATTCAATGTGCAGCCAGAAGAAAATGTACTTCTTTGTGAAAAAACCATTGGCTAAAGCCCTGGTGTTACAAGGGACATAAATAAATGTTTTACCCCAAATGATCAAACTTTTTATCATTTTATTTCAGATCTAAAAACCTCAATGCACATTTATATAGCTGTGAATTACACAATAGAAAAAGTATTAAGAAATGATTTAACTTTGTTTTATGAGTTTTCAAGAGGGATGTGCCCCTTTAAAATAATGCTCTGGAAAATAGAAAAGAGGGTCGAGAAAACGGCGGAAGCATTTTGCTCAGAAAATCAAGGTAATCTTCTTGTAGATAACAAAATACAGGCAATTATTTTGAAAAAAAGTAAAAATTTATTTAATAGGGCAAATTTTTATTTGATACCATTGAATCCTCCGTAGCCAGAAGACTGTGCACACAGACAACTGCTTTCCTCATTTTTAAGATTTCCCCGTGGAATTAAAAAATGCCAGCAAAGTGTTGAATAAATAAGGGGGGGAAAATTTTGTTAATCAGGTTTAGCATTATGGGGGATTTGTAGCTATACGCAGAAAAACAAGGAAAGGGAACTGTATTTTTTCATGTACCTGTAGAGAAACTGGACTAAGCTTATTAAACAGGATCTTCTTATTTTGTTAGAAAGATAGGGATGTGTAGTTTAACCTTACAATACCCGGAATTTTCAGTTATTATTGAGGTTAGGCTTTAATATAATTTGATTCCAAGGGGTTTACATACACTATTTAAAGAACATTTGCTTTTTTCCATACTGACATGAATCAGAATAAACCTTAACCGTTTTGGGTCTTTGGGACCAAAATTTTTATATTTGCTAAAAGCCGAATAAAAAGGGGGAGAGGAAATTTTTAAGGCATTTTTTTTCTTTCTCAAAAAATAATATTTGCAACATTTCTTTGGTACTTGGTAGCAGCCTTTAACTGTTGAAGGGGGGGCCCAAAATTTGGATACCCCCAAAGCTTTCGTAAGGGCATGTTCACACGACAGATTTGGCCGTGGTTAAGGCCCCGGTTTTGAGCGGTTTCCGCGGTCAAAACCACGGCCAACCAAAATTTGGAATTTGGTTTTCGGGGGACCGCGGAAAGCCGCGGCCAACCCCCGTGTGAAAATGCCTAAAATTAGTAGGGAATTTTGGCCAATCTTCCTGACGAACGGTGTAACTGAAAAATTTTGTAGGTCACTTTGCTCGCACTGCCTTCAGCTTTGCCCATTAATTTTTCAATAGGATTGAATCAGGGGTTTGTGGGCCCCCCAAAAAAAAAGACTTGGTTACCTTAAAGGGGTTTACCACTCTTTTACTCTGTTGCTTAAAGGGGGGGTTGTTGGGTTTTTTGATTGAAACAGGGGGCCCAGCAGGGGAAAATCACCAGGCCCCTTTTCCCTCTGTAGGAAAGAAAGGTTTTTAGTAAAAACGTGAGTAGTGGAGGTAAAGTTTTTTTTCTTAAGCACAAGGGTTTAGGTTTAATCCCCCAGGGGCCAAAATGGGGTTGTTGTTTTTTTCTCTTTCAAAGTCATACTTTATTTGAGGTTTCTTTTTTATTATTTGCACTGTTTGACTAATTACTAAGGAGATCAGAGGACGGGAATAGAATGACAGCACCTGGAGTTTGAACATTCAGTAGTAGAGAGGAGAAGTGATGTCTGAGCATGTCTGACCAGGACTGAGGAGCTCTCAGCCCTGGTCGTATCCCTGGAGACGAGCTGTAAAACAGGATCACTAAAGGAGCAGCTAAAACAAAAACGGTGCAGAATTTTTAATAATAATGAATGGTGAAAATGTTTGTAATTTCATTTGCAAGCTTCCCATGTCAATTGTACTTTGTGGCAAAACCCCTTTAACCCACATTGTAAACAGTTTGGCAGTATGCTTCGGGTCATTGTCCATTTGGAAGACCCATTTCCGCCCAAGCTTTAACTTCCTGGCTAATATCTTGAGATGTTGCTTCAGTATTGCCACATAATCTTCTTTCCTCATGCTGTCATCTATTTTGTGACATGCACCAGTCCCTCCTGCAGCAACACCACCCCAAAACATGATGCTACCACCTCCTTGTTTCACAGTTGGGATGGTGTTCGTAGGCTTCCAAGTTCTCCCTTTTTCCTCCAAACGTAATGATGGTCATTATGGTTCAATTTTAGTTTCATCAGACCTAAAGTCCTTATGTACGAAAACTGTCAATCAGATATCAGCTTTTATTTCATTTGGTGCTCTGGAAAAATAAAAGCTGAGCTCTAATTGGTTGTTATGGGCAACAAAGACAGTCTTACTGCTAGACAGGTTTCATACGTGAGGCCCTAAGTATCAATCTGCTTACCTAATTCTGCTCTATAACATGCCTCCTGCAGATCAGATAGCATGATCACTGTGACAGGTTCCCTTTAAGTTCCAAGAAACTTTGGGAGAAGGACATAGCTAAATTAAAAGAGTAGCAACAGAAATTATAAAAAACCTTGTCTGCTTTGCACCAGGAACAGTTCTATACCTGACATAATGTGTGTGGCAATGTAGTGCAGCTGCATGTACTTCATTGGAGTTCAGCTGTAAACCAGACAGCAACCATGTGTGGTCATGTGTGGTTCTGCCTCTAGAAAACAGTTACTGTATATACTCGAGTATAAGCCGACCCGAATATAAGCCGAGGTACCTACTTTTGCCACAAAAAAACCTGTCAAAATTTATTGACTCAAGTATAAGCCTAAGGTGGAAAATGCAGCGGCTACTGGTAAATTTCAAAAATAAAAATGGATACCAGTTTAATGTCCCCCATTGGCAGGTATAGGCAGGTATATGTCCCCCATAAGCAGTTTAATATCCCATAGGCAGGTATATGTCCACATAGGCAGGTATATGTCCCCATAGGCAGGTTTAGGCCGTTTATTTTCCCCCATAGGCAGGTTATAGGCAGGTATATGTCCCTACATAGGCAGGCAATAGGCAGGTATATGTCCCCCATAGGCAGGTTATAGGCATGTATAAGCAGGCATATGTCCTCCATATGTAGATATAGGCAGGTATTTGTCCCCCATAGGCAGGTATATTTCCCCAATTGGCAGGGTATAGGCATGTATAGGCAGGTATATGTCCTCCATAGGTAGATATAGGCAGGTATATGTCACCCATAGGCAGGCTATAGGCATGTATATGTCCCCCATAGGCAGGCTATAGGCAGGTATATGTCCCCCATAGGCAGGTTATAGACAGGTATAGGCATGTATAGGCAGAAATATGTCCCAATAGACAGGTTATAGGCATGTATAGCTAGATATATGTCCCCATAGGCAGGTTATAGTCAGGTTTATGTCCCCCATAGGCAGGTTATAGGCAGGTATAGGCATGTATAGGCAGGTATATGTCCCCCATAGGCAGGTTATAGGCATGTATAGGCAGGTATATGTCCCCATTAGTGAGGTTATAGGCAGGTATTCACCACAGGAAATCTGCTATGAATAGTGTTTTGCTTCGGACTCGGGTAGCTCCGGTTTGGCCTTATCTGACTTTTGCTAATAGCTGTGTGATGAATCATACACTTTCTTTTTCCTGTCTAGAAAAAAGCTGGGGATCGGACACACAATTTCGTGTAGCTCAATACTAGCTATAAAGGTTTTTTGAAATATCATCCAAGCCTGCTACTTTGATATGCTGCTGATTTTACCTGCAGAAAGGGGTAGGAAGAATCAGCAGGTTTCCTGCCCCATGAAAATTTGCTCTAATTAGGTGAACAAGCCAGGCTACCAAAGAGGGTAATCCAAAACCTATTCCAGGCAGACGGAGTGATGGCTACACATGTGTGACAGTATCCATTAATTTCAATGAGAGTTCCAGGCACAGTCGAAAGGTGTGACACGCACCAATCATTCAGACATTTATGGTGTACCCTACTGATATGCCATAAATATTTGAAAAGGGGAAACCCATTTAATGGAAGGGCATGTAAGTTCAAATATGGTAGGTAAAATTAGAACCAGTTGGCCTATTTGTAAATGTAAGGAATTTTATCTGTACGATTCTCATATGTGCACCTTCAAGACATTCCAGCAATGCCATTGAAAGGTGTTAACAGGCAAGTGAATTAGGTCATTGCTGCTGAAGTGAAGTGTCTTCAGACAGTGACCCAATATTGTGCTGTAAGCAAGGAGTATGCGGTGAATAAAATAAACCAGCAAGTGCGATGAACTAAATCCTAGGTAAGGAACACTTGTAGACATGTGCTGCTATACCGGTCGATCAGAGGTGGATTTAAAGCAAAAATGAGATGACAATGAAAACTTTAAAATAATAGCTTTACATCATAAACATAGTTATAGCTAGTGATATTCAATTGAGGCTGAATCGATTATAATAATTCTTAAAGGGGTTGTCTACTAAAAAAAATGCTACATTATACCTCTCTTTGACATTTGTCACAGATGCCCCTGCAATCCTCGTCCTGGGTCGCAGGCGCATCCGTGTCCTTCACCCGAGCGGCGCCGCGTCCCTCATGTCGGGGCGCGGGCGCGCTCATTCCCCTGCTTCTTCGGGAGCGTACTTACCCGACCGCGCTCCTGCTGCAGGCTCTATCCCTCGGCACGCGGTCCCGCTCCCTAGGGCGCGCGCACGCCGGCAGTGTTAAATTTAAAGGGCCAGCACACCGGTAATTGGCTATTGCCGGTCGCTGCCCCTATTTAAGCCTGCCTCTTTCTGGTTACCCTGCCGGATCTTTAGTGCCATTGCCTATTGAGAAAGCGTTCCTGAGGTCTTGTCTGTTTACCGTGAAACCGTACCGTTTGCCTCGTTCCTCGACCACGAATCTTGCCGCCTGCCTGACTTCCTGCCTGTCCACGACCACGAACCTTGCCGCCTGCTCTGACCTTCTGCCTGTCCCCGACTACGAGCCTGCCTTACCATTTTGTACCACGTTACACCTCGGCTGCCTCCGCAAGCAAGTCACGTCAGGGGTAGTGACCCTGGTAGACTCCCACCGCAGCAAGTCCATCCCCCTTTGCGGCAGGCTCTGGTGAAAACCTGAACCTACTTAGATTCCGCTCCCTGGCGCGGCATATGCCATCGCTTACAGTGGTTCAGAGGATCCACTACTACCGTCCGTGACAGTAAGATCCAGCCATGGATCCCGCCAAGGTGCCTCTGCCGCCCGACGCTGACCTCACCACCATCGTGGTTCAACAGTCGCAACAGATCGCTCAGCAAGCCCAGCAACTTGGTCATCTCTCCGCCATGATGCAGCAGTTCCTGGCCACCCAGAAAGGCAAGCAACCCGCTCCACATGGCTCCCGCTGCACCTTCAGTTCTCCCACTGCCCGCTGGTCCGAGGCTCCGTTGTCTATGCGTCCAAGTTCGAGGGGGACCCCAAGGTTGCAGGGGCTTGCAGGGGCTCCCCTGCATATCAAGTTAATGGGCAACCAATTCCCAAACTGAACGGCCCAAAGGTGGCGTTCGTGCTCAGCCTTCCCCTCCAGGAATGCCTAGCTTGGGCTACCCCCTCTGGGACAGAGACGACCCGATCCACGGCCAACCTTGCCAAAATTCCTCACTGAGTTCAGGGTGTTTTCGGGGAAACCCCCCCGGGATTCTTCTCCCGAGACTGCCTTTTTTCCCGTCTTCCTGAGCAAGTTAATCCGGCTGGCCCCCCAGCATCGACATAAGCCATGCTGAAAGGCAGAGGAGTTTCGGCTAGGAACGTGAGACGGGCCCGACCACGTCGGTTCCCCCTCCTGGCCCCAGTGTTCCAGAGGCCGATGCTATCAACACCAACACCCAGTGAGGAACCTATGCAGGTCGATCGGGTACAACTTTCGGAGCAAGAATTAGCCCGACGACGATCAGAGAATCTGTGCCTCTACTGTGGCGGCTCAGGGCATTTCCAGAGGAATTGTCCCCAACGTTCCAAGCGCCCGGGAAACGCCCGCACTTAGGTCCCATGGGAGAGGCGGCCCTAGGTGCGAGTTTCTTCTCTCCACGTCTCACGATGCCGGTCAAAGTCGTAACAGACTCCGGACTCTCGTTTCAGGTTCCAGCCTTTCTGGATTCGGGCTCAGCCGGGAATTTTATCCACCAGTCCTTGGTGTTACAATATCACCTACCGGTGGTCCGTCTGGAAAAGTCATTGGTCATCTCTTCGGTCAGCGGAGAACTTTTAAGTGACACCGTACAGTATATCACCCGGGCCGTTGACCTTTTCCATGTTGAAAATCCTGCATAAGGAGAAGATTACTTTCTGTGTTGCCCCGCTCTTCTTAAGCAGTTTCTGGGCCTTCCGTGGCTGTGGCTCCACTCCTGCTCTGGATTGGATGTCTGGAGAGGTAACCCCCTGGGGGCCTGTGCTTGGTCGTTGTTTGGTGGGACCTCGCCGGTGCTTCCAGCTCTCGTTCTACGCCCCCCAGCCGTGCCCGGCCTACGGCTGAATATCAAGAGTTGTCGATGTCCCTTTTCGGAGAAAAAAGGGAGACCCTTCCTCCTCATCGGCCATACGACTGTCCCATCGACCTACTGCGGGTACCCGTCCTCCCGGGGAGAGTCTATCCGCTGTCCATTCCCGAGACCCAGGCCATTTTCGGAATATGTCCGTGAAAACCTCCAGAAGGGGGTTTATCCATTAAATCCTCCTCTCCCAGGGTGCGGGATTTTTCTTCATAGAAAGAAGGATGGCTCCTTACGGCCCTGCATTGACTACCGGGGGCCTTAATAAAATCACGGTAAAGAATCCTTACCCTCTTTCCCCTGATCACTGAACCTTCGATCGCCCGCGGGAGGCGAAGATCTTTTCCAAGTGGATGTGAGGGGGGCCTACAATCTGGTCCGTAAACCGAAAAGGAGACGAATGGAAAACGGCTTTTTAACACAAGGGATGGACACTTTGAATACTTGGTCATCCCTTTGGGCTGTGCAATGCCCCTGCCGTTTTTCCAGGACTTCGTAAATTTATTTTTCAGGATCTCCTTTTACACCTGTGTCGTGGTCTACTTGACGATATCTTGATATACTCGCCCAACTGGAGACTCACCAAAATCCATGTCCGCCCAAATGTTGAGACGCCTTCGAGCCAATCACCTGTACGCCAAGCTGAGGAAATGTCTCTCTTTTAAACCAGACGAGTCACCATTTCTGGGCTACGTCATCTCTGACAAAGGTTTAAGGATGGACCCAGAGAAACTATCTGCCAAATTTTACAAAGGCCATACCCAGTAGGCCTGCGGGCCATACAACGTGTTTTAGGCTTTTGTCACTACGATCGGCAGTTTATTCCGCATTTCTCCACGCTGGTGGCCCCCATTGTGGCTCTCACTAAGAAGAACTCCAACCCTAGAAGTTGGCCACCAGAAGCGGAGGGAGCCTTCTCGAAGTTAAAAAATGCTTTTGCCTTTGCTGCTATCCTGGCACGACCAGATCCTACAAAGCCTTTTTCGCTAGAGGTGTACGCCTCCTCTGTTGGGGTTGGAGCAATACTAACGCAAAAGGGGCCGACGGGCAAGACGGTCTCACCGGCGGAGAGGAATTATACTATTGGGGATCGGGAGCTACTGGCCATTAAACTGGCGTTAGAAGAATGGCGGTATCTGCTGGAAGGTGCCAGGCATCCCATCTGTATCTATTCAGACCATAAAAACCCTTTAATATCTCCAGTCTGCCCAACGACTTAATCCACGCCAGGCCAGGTGGTCTCTATTCTTTTCCCAATTTAATTTCCAGATCCACTTCCGTCCCACGGAAAAGAATGTCAAGGCTGATGCCCTCTCGGGTGCAGCTGATGTGTTCGGTGAAGAAGCGGCCCCAGAGCACATTATACCACCGGAGCGCCTGGTCTCCGCAACTCCTGTTGACCTCTGGAAAGCCCTGCCAGGGAGAACATACGTGGGTCCCACGCTCTGAAGAAAAGTCTTGAAGTGGGGACATTGTTCTCTGTTGGCCGGACATCCTGGTGCCCGTAAGACTTGTCTTCTTGTCTCCCGGTTCTATTGGTGGCCAGACCTTGCCAGGGATGACAAGGAGTTCGTTGAGTCCTGCATCACCTGTGCCCGCAACAAGACGCCTCCTCTGCATCCTCTGCCCATCCCCACCAGTCCATGTCACACGTGGCCATGAACTTCATAACCGACCGACCTCCCTCTTCTGGTAACCCGTCATCTGGGTGGTTACGGATCGGTTTTTGAAAATGCCGCATTTTGTCCCGTTGCCAGGCCTACGCTCTGCCCCGCGTCTGGCCAATCTGTTTTTTCACCACATTATTCGTCTGCACGGGTTGCCCCTGCAAATTGTCTTGGATCGTGGGGTCCAATTTGTTTCTAAATTCTGGCGGACCCTTTGTTCCCAACTCCAGGTGAAGCTCGACTTCTCCTCAGCCTACCCCCCCCAGACGAATGGTCAGGTAGAGAGGGTCAACCACGTCCTGGGAAATTATTTGCGCCACTGCGTCTCAGCCCGTCAGAATGACTGGTCCAGCTTGCTGTCATGGGTGGAGTTCTCGTACAATTCTCTAGATTCTGAGTCCGCGGGTGCTTCTCCCTTCTACTTTGTGTACGGTAGGCACCCCCACCCACATCTCCCGTTAGCATCCCTGTCTGAGGTCCCAGCAGCTTATACGTTGGTCCAGGATATAAAAGTCGTTTGGGCCCTGACTCGCCAGTCGCTGCTTCGGGCTTCGGCACGCACTAAGACTCAGGCAGATAAGTGAAGGAATCTAAGTAGGTCCCGGTTTTCACCAGAGCCCGTCGCAAAGCGGGATGGACTTGCTGCGGCGGGCTTCTGGTGAAAACCGGGACCTACTTAGATTCCGCTCCCTGGCATGGCTTACGCCATCGCTTGCGGTGGTCCAGAGGATCCACTACTACCGTCCGTGACAACTTTTAATTTCTCGTCCCGACATGCTGGATAGACTTACGCTCCATTGTAAATGAACGGAGCATGAGCATCTCCCCTGTGTTGGGGCAAGAACCTAGAAGTCAAGGGGAGGGGAACGCAGGGAGCTCTGGAGCGGCAGCAGTGGTGGACAGTTAAGTAAGTATCAGTTTTTTTTTATTTTTGGACCACTCTAGCCCCAATGTGGTATAATTTTTTTTTAATGGACAACCCCTTTAAGTTATACATGTCATATCTATCAGAACTGATACAGCAGGTTTCTATACAGAGGATAACTTCCCAGAAATGGTCATGAGAGGTCAAGTTGGCCACTACAATGGCCATTTTAAGGTCATGCTGGCTCTGACACTAAATAATACAAACAGGCTGGATTCTTTTACATGAATTGTTAGGCTATGTTAAGACGGCAATAATTGCGGGACGTATTTCGCCCGCAAGTACGCCATGTGCTCAGGAGCGGGGGCGGGGGGGCCGGCAGCCCGCCGGCCCCATAGACATTCATTATTCACGGCGCGTATATGCCATGAATAATTGACATGTCATTTCTCTCCCCGCTCGCCATATTGTGCGAGCGGGGAGAGGAGACTTAATCCATAGTTCTCTATGAGAACTGTGGATTACCGTAATGACTGGGACATATCTCGCCCGTATTTAGCGCAGCACGGAGCGAAATACGTCCCATTGTAAGCCGTGTGAACATAGCCTTATCCCATTCTTTAATTAACAGACGTATTTAATTAACTGATTTTAGCACAGCGGACCTTTGGATTGTTGTCTTAACTAAACAGCAATGTTTTTAATATGTCCAGCAAATCAGATATTTTGCCATGTTCACTGAGAAAACGGAGGTTTGACATCTACTAGAGCAGTTATGGGCTTAAAGGGTCTCTCTGCTTTGGACAATTCCTATTTATTAGAAGCTTCCCTTATGAATAAACTGATCATAAACTTTCTCCCCACTGGCATCCCCAGCAATTAACTATATTAACTATATCACCAGAGCCCGCCGCAAAGCGGGATGGACTTGCTGCGGCGGGCTCTGGTGAAAATCGGGACCTACTTAGATTCCGCTCCCTGGCATGGCTTACGCCATCACTTGCGGTGGTCCAGAGGATCCACTACTACCGTCCGTGACAACTTTTAATTTCTCGTCCCGGCATGCTAGATAGACTTACGCTCCATTGTAAATGAACGGAGCATGAGCATCTCCTCTGTGTTGGGACAAGAACCTAGAAGTCAAGGGGAGGGGAACGCAGGGAGCTCTGGAGCGGCAGCAGTGGGGGACAGTTAAGTAAGTATCAGGTTTTGGGTTTTTTTGGACCACCCTAGCCCCAATGTGGTATAATTTTTTTTTTAATGGACAACCCCTTTAAGTTATACATGTTATATCTATCAGAACTGATACAGCAGGTTTCTATACAGAGGATAACTTCCCAGAAATGGTCATGAGAGGTCAAGTTGGCCACGAACAACATTTGCCACTACAATGGCCATTTTAAGGTCATGCTGGCTCTGACACTAAATAATACAAACACTCAGTTTTATGAACGTTTTTAGGATTTGGTTTTCAGGTCATTTTTTATCCACTACCGTGTTAGGCTATGTTAAGACGGCAATAATTGCGGGACGTATTTCGCCCGCAATTATACCATGTGCTCAGGAGCGGGAAGGGGGGGCCGGCAGCCCACCGGCCCCATAGACATTCATTATTCACGGAGCGTATATGCCGTGAATAATTGACATGTCATTTCTCTCCCCGCTCGCTATATTGTGCGAGCGGAGAGAGGAGACTTAATCCATAGTTCTCTATGAGAACTGTGGATTACCGTAATGACTGGACTTTATCTTGCCGTATTTAGCGCAGCACGGGGCGAAATACGTCCCCATTGAAGGCCATGTGAACATAGCCTTATCCCATTCTTTAATTAACAGAAGTATTTAATTAACTGATTTTAGCACAGCGGACCTTGGGATTGTGGTCTTAACTAAACAGCAATGTTTTTAATATGTCCAAGCAAATCATATACACTCACCGGCCACTTTATTAGGTACACCTGTCCAACTGCTCGTTAACACTTAATTTCTAATCAGCCAATCACATTTCGGCAACTCAGTGCATTTAGGCATGTAGACATGGTCAAGACAATCTCCTGCAGTTCAAACTGAGCATCAGTAGGGAAGAAAAGGTGATTTGAGTGCCTTTGAACGTGGCAGGGTTGTTGGTGCCAGAAGGGCTGGTCTGAGTATTTCAGAAACTGCTGATCTCTGGGAAATTTTCAAGGGCACAACCATCTCTAGGGTTTACAGAGAATGGTCCGAAAAAGAAAAAACATCCATTGAGCGGCAGTCCTGTGGGGGGGAAATGCCTTGTTGATGCCAGAGGTCAAAGGAGAATGGGCAGACTGGTTCGAGCTGATAGAAAGGCAACAGTGACTCAAATAGCCACCCGTTACAACCAAGGTAGGCAGAAGAGCTTTCCTGAACGCACAGTACGGCGAACTTTGAGGCAGATGGGCTACAGCAGCAGAAGACCACCCGGGTGCCACTCCTTTCAGCTAAAGAACAGGAAACTGAGGCTCCAATTTGCCCAGTCTCATCGAAATTGGACAGTAGAAGATTGGAAAAAACGTTGCCTGGTTTTGATGAGTCTCGGTTTCTGCTGCGACATTGGGAGGTAGGGTCAGAATTTGGCGTCAACAACATGAAAGATGGATCCATCCTGCTTGTATCAACGGTTTCAGGCTGGTGGTGGTGGTGTCATGGTGTGGGAAATATTTTCTTGGCACTCTTTGGGCCCTTGGTACCAATTGAGCATCGTTGCAACACCTTGTTGAATCTATGCCACGAAGAATAGAGGCAGTTCTGAAGGCACAAAGGGGGTCCAAAACCAGTGACTAGGAGGTGTACCTAATAAAGTGGCCGGTGAGTGTATTTTGCCATGTTCACTGAGAAAACGGAGGTTTGACATCTACTAGAGCAGTTATGGGCTTAAAGGGTCTCTCTGCTTTGGACAATTCCTATTTATTAGAAGCTTCCCTTATCAATAAACTGATCATAATCTGTCTCCCCACTGGCATCCCCAGCAATTAACTATAATCTGCAGAAAAACTTAGCAGTAAGGCTATGTCTACAGGGTAGTGGATAAAAAATGACCTGAAAACCAAATCCTAAAAACGTTCATAAAACTGAGTTTTTTGTTCACTACCTGTCAAAAGCTGCTGAAAAAACATCTGTTTTTTTACGTGTTTAGGGTACTAGGGTATATTCAAATAGGTTTCTGGAATAAGAGAACCTATTTAAATGGAACATGTGCTATTTAGATATAAAGATAGCAGGGAGATGTGGATATAAAAAGTAGGTTAGTGAATCACTATAGCAAGAGATGTCATGAAAGGAATGGAACAGCTTTATAGTGGAGGCTACCCATGTGATGACAAGGGTGACTCTAGTGGTTAGAATGTGTTAAATATACACACAAAAATACAAACACTGTAATAATACAGAAACTGCTCTAAAATGACCTCTGAACTGACATTCTAATATTGCACCTTTTTCCATGCAAACATCTGTTGCTTAGAAACTAGCTGATGTTAAATGAGGCGTTGCATATGTCAATAAAAGTGGCAAAATGCTAAATATGACTGATATAGTGTACTCCTATTTATGCAGCAAATCACAGACATCCATTAGAGCACCGTATACCAAATGCAATAAGAGGCAACAGTACTTATTTGGAATACAACCACAAAATTATGTAGCGCTAACCATGTAGGTCAATAATACAGAAACCCATCAATGACAATAACTATTGGCCACTTTTACATAATGACAAAGATTTAGGGAGACATGTATGATCAGGTTTTTCACCTTTTTCTGGCCTAAAATGTGCCTAAGTGAGCAGTCTACAATGTCTAATCGCCTAATGAATGTGTTAGGTGCATTGTTCATAAGACTCGACACATGAGGGGGCGTTCTGGGGGCGTCACACCACACTCGTTATATTAGACACATATATGAATGTGGTTCGGCAAAACTAGGTGCATTACTGCTCGAACAGGCAGACTTATTTCAATGTGGTCAGCCTGAGACTAAGGAGTCAAAGTGGAGATAGATTTGCTGTTAGGGAAAAAAAATTTCCAATATTTCTCAACTTACACCAGTACAATAATAAAAAGTAATTTCTGATAATTATCAAACTGTATAAAATGAAATTATTTAAATATAATAAAAAATGTTATCATATAAAATTAATATAAAAATATATAATGTCCCAAAATATAAAAATATCTCATATAAAATGTACTTAAATTTAATAAAATCTAAAACTAATTTTACATTAAACAACCCATTGATGTTGTTGTTCAGATTTCACAATTTTAAATTTTTACTACATTAAATTTGAAATGTATTTTTGCTGCTCTCACCCTTTATTCTACATACCACAGGTATTGCTGGGATCTGTGATCCACCAAGCAAGATGAGTACCATAGTTTCTATTCACTGACAAGCTATTCTAATGACTTTTCTTTTATTTACAGCCTATCTATAGCCATTATACATGTTAGGTGTATTACTAATGCGCCTAAGTTCCATAATGTGCCTAACACATAGGTGAAGCGCATCGAACTTTAGACTCCATTTATAATCACACAAAAACCACTTTCATACATTCAGGCGCATTATACAATGAAAACGCGACTCGACAATTCACTTCGAAGCGCCTTCCTTCATACACGTCTCCCTTAGTGACTGCTATGGGACCCAGAGGTTAAAGGGCCCCACTCAGGTAAAAGAACATTGTTCCTCTTAGTAGAGAACAAGTAGTTGGTGGTGTTCTGCTATATAGGGATACTATTTGGGTTCCCTGATATACAGTTTGTGAAATAACTATTAAACACCTCATCAATTTTGTAAGTAAATATATTATATATTGTTGATATTGACATGAAATTCTCACCAGATGTCGGTTACAACCCATCCCATCCACACAGGCAAATAAACCAAACCAAAGATGTCCATAAATTATGTGCAATAATGATAAATGACACAGGGAAAAAGTATTGAACACGCTTACTGAAATGTACTGAATACTTTGTACATGACAAAGACTTCTATGTACCAACCCAGCCCTCTAATTCCCCAGACTTAAAACACATTAAACATTTGTGGGACCACCTTGCTCGTCTCGATTGCTCTGTGGATCCTCCCCCATGCCCGTCTGCAGTCAGCATGTCTCCAGATACCTGTGACAACCATCAAGGACTTAAATTATTCACTCCAATCCATCTGGCTGCTGTTCTTGCTGCACAAGACGGTACTCTGAATAGTAGTTGGTGGTTATAATAATGTGACACAGCTGTGTAATTGAAATAAGATATTCTGTCCACCCACTAACCTAGATCACTAGTCTCTGATATTAACATCTAAACCAGGTAAGTTGATATGCAAAACTTCCTTGGCTTAGCTTCATCTGTCACGTGTTTTACCACCTGCACCCTTTTTATGTTTATATCATCATAATGATATGATAGTTAAAGGTTTGTTAAATGCATTCATTCCTATTTACATTAGATAGCTCAATCACAAAGATACTTTTATCTACTTAGATTAATAATAATGTATCTTATTGTTATGCTCATTGATAGTAATGATAAATAAATCCTTTTTTACATAAGTCACTTGATGACAGTATAGGCTTCATAACTTAGAAAATGCTAAATATGTGTTGCCACTGTCTAAAGTTCGAGAACGAATTCATATCAAGTACAGTACATCAGGTGGTTGATTCCATTGCTGCTTCTACAGGCGGGCGGGGAGAGCAACCACCTGGGGCACCACTCTCATGGAGTGGTAGAGGGTAGTGGTCAGGGTACTGATGCTGACTACCAGATGAATATAATTGCCTGGGCAGTTTGCATCTGTATCAGCGGCTGCATGCTGAGCTCTTCACAGAGATGGTTTATTACTGTCCCTGCCTTCTCGAACGTTGTATAACTGAGCGAGAGAAAATATTATAGCATTCAAACCTACAAGTGCTAACGAAAATTAAAATGTGGTCAGGAAGGGGATGAACAACCTTCAACCTGGTCAATGGTGATGATACAAAACTTTAATGCAGGGGAGAAGGAGTCATTTTTTTCTCCCTGCCTTGAGGGTGATTAAACCTGGTTTTCTCACTATCATACTAAGAATTAGACCCAGATAAGTTTCAGCTGTTGATGTGTTATGACCAGTGCCTGACTGGAGTGCCTGAAGCCCACCATCGAAGTTGATTCTTGGAGCCCACCAGTGGAGTTGTTTTTTGGGGCCCACCAGTAGAGTTGTTTCTTGGGGCCCACCAGTGGAGTTGATTCTCGAGGCCCATCAGTGGAGTTGATCCTGAGGCCCAGCAATGAAGTTGATTCTTGAGGCCCACCAGTGGAGTTGATTCTTGGGGCCCACCAGTGGAGTTGATTCTCAGGGCTCATCAGTGGAGTTGATTCTCGGGGTCCATCAGTGGAGTTGATTCTCGGGGTCCACCAGTGGAGTTGATTCTCGGGGTCCACCAGTGGAGATGATTCCTAGGGCGTAACAGTGAAGTTGATTATTGGGGCCCATCAGTGAAGTTGATTTTTGGGGCCCAGCAGTGAAGTTGATTCTCGGGGCCCATCAGTGGAATTGATTCTCAGTGCCTATCAGTGGAGTTGATTCTCGTGGCCCACCAGTGGAGTTGATTCTTGGAGCCCACCAGTCAAGTTGATCCTTGGGGCCCAGCAGTGCAGTTGATTTTTGGGACCCAGTAGTGCAGTGTATTCTTGGGGCCCATCAGTGTAGTGGATTCTTAGGGCCCATCAGTGGAGTTGATTCTTGGGGCCCAGCAGTGGATTTGATTCTTGGGGCACAAGAGTGGAGTTCATTCTTGGGGCCTATCAGTGAAGCTGATTATTGGGGCCCAGCAGTGGATGTGATTCTTGCGGCCCAGCAGTGGAGCTGATTCTTGGGGCCCACCAGTGGAGTTGATTCTTGGGGCCCAGCAGTGGAGTTGATTCTTGAGGCCAGCAGTGGAGTTGATTCTTGGGGCCCACCAGTGGAGTTGTTCTTGGGGCTCACCAGTGGAGTTGATTCTCGAGGCCCATCAGTGGAGTTGATCCCACCAGTGGAGTTAATTCTTGAGGCCCAGCAGTGGAGTTAATTCTTGGGGCCCAGCAGTGAAGTTGATTCTTGGGGCCCAGCAGTGGAGTTGATTCTTGAGGGCCCACCTGTGGAGTTATTTCTAGGACACAGCAGTGGAGTTGATTCCTGCATCCCTGCAGTGGAGTTGATTCCCGAAGCCCAGCAGTGAAGTTGTTTCTAGGGCCCAGCAGTTGAGTTGATTCTCGGGGCTTCTCTTTCTCTACCTTTCTCCCTGAAAAGCAGCATAAAAAGCAGCATAAAACGGCTGTTATGTCCAAGGATGTCTGGGGCCCACAAAGCCCAGGGGCCCGCCAGGGGTTTTCCCTATTCCCTCGTGGGCCAGTCCAAGCCTGGTTATGACCTTGATGATTGGCTGATTCATAGCCAATTCAACATCCAAATGATGTCCTTGTTGTGTACATCCTCAAAAGTACATTGCCACAAAGCAAAATGACTGACTCCACAGTTCATTATTAATAAAGTAAATAATCAGAGAATAAGTACTTACTACTGCATTTCCCACGGATAAAAAATAACATTGACAATTAAGCTGTTTCACAAATCAGATTTCTAAACACAATACAGATGCGTTGTGTTAAATTTCTCCATGTATTGTGGAATAAAATGACAGACTAAGAAGAGTATCATTTAAAAGTAACCATTTGTGACACAGATGTAATAAGCAGTATTCCTTTTGACAAGATTATCTTAATAACAGTGATAAACTGTCTGATGAATACTACTGATTTGTAATATTTTACTATGTTCTTCTGCAGACAGAGGCATCTATTAGTAAAATTGCCATCTTGTATATTGTTTCACAGTGTGATCAAGTGTGATGCTTAGAGGAACAGTTATACTTTGTACCTGCTACATTTATTTCTGAACACACATCATTTATATTGTGTGGAATAGCAGAATGCACAAAACCTCTAAGTCTTAGTTTTGATTCTAATTTCATTAGCATGTTTAGGATTTGTTTCCAGTGCTAGAAATGTACATTAGCTCTCCTCCAAAATAAAGCTTTCTCGCTAGTGCTACCTATAGTTAGCTACTCTGTAATGCAATGTCTGACCCATGATGAGGCCTTGAAACATGACATTTTAACCAAACCAAGGCCTCATCCATAAGAAGGAGCTACATGTAGGTGGTGCTAGAGAGAACACTTTGTTACTTCTGAAAAGCTCATTTGCATACTTTTCCCATAAAGCATTGCCTTCTATACTCTATAACTTTAGTGAGATCTTCTCAGTGAAAACCAGAACCATTCAGGTTCTTTACTCTCTTAGCTGCCTGTATTGGTAGGCCAACTTTAACTTACAACTCCTTGGTGGACTTTGGCTGGAAGCCAGAAGCAAGATATTCTCTTCCTTAGCTGAAATGAAGGGTGACCATTGATCCCTGGAGGGTTTGGGAAGTTTTATGGTGGCCCATTTCCTGTTAGAGAGGGGAATCATAGAGTGCATTTTTGTACACTTTTTTAAGCACTTGGGTGATAGCATGTACTCGGGTTTTCCAAATATTAAGGAAAAACAAGTACTGGTGCCCATTGTAGTTCAGACTTTTTTTTGGGAGGTAATAAATCATACATTGATGTATTACAATATATTAGATTTTATGTTCTTACTATAATGTTTTTACTGTACTGTTTAAAGAATTTATATTACTTAAATGGGTTTTGCCACGAAGTAAAATTGACATGGGAAGCTTTCAAATTAAATAACAAACACTTTCACTATTCATTATTATTAAAAATTCTGGACCATTTTTGTTTTAGCTGCTCCTTTAGTGATCCATTGTTTACAGCTCATCTCTAGGGCTGAGAGCTCCACAGTCCTGGTCTCACATGCTCAGATATCACCTCTCCTCTCAGGCAGCTACTGAGTGTGCAAACACCAGGTACTGTCACTCTACTCCCGTCCTGTGTACTCCTTAGTCATAAATCAAGCAGTGCAAATAAATTAAAAAGAAACCTCAATTAGGTATATGTATTGATAAAGAGGAAAAAAAAAACACAGGTTTAGTTCCTGCAGAGATTTGAACCTAGGACCCTTGTGCCTTGAGGCAAAAACTTTACCTCTCAGCTACTCACAATGCATTATATAAACAGACCTTTCTTTGACTACAGAGAGGAAAGGCCTGGTGATGTCAGCCTGCTGGGTCACATGATATGCAATTCAAACAAACCACACACGCCTCCTTCTGAGCACACAGAGCTGAAGAGCTGGATGCAGGAGGTATGAAATGAGATTGTAGCAAAACCCCTTTAACTTTAAAAAATTAATAAAGCCTGCAAAAAATGCACCCAACCAGCATGTAAGCTAGTGTGGTGCACCACATGTAACAATCTTATATATGTGCAATACAAGCAATCATCTTCCCCCCATTTAGTGATAATAGTAATAATTCTGCAATCTCCCTTGTCTAGTACTGCAGCTCTTCTCAATGTTGGTGTGAATTGGTTTTTTAACTTGTGTGTGTGCAGCTATGTACTAAGCAATTGCCACCCTTATGAATAGTAGGTGTGTGAGAGATTGTTCACCAGTATTCTGCACATGTGCAGCTTTTACCCTGTAGCACTGGGGCTTTTATTGCCTCGTACTGGAAATGGAGTCTTGACCTGACTCTGTAGCAGCAAGTGTGGTATTTGTTCTGTGATTGTAAGAAAATAATGCCCGATAATGTGCAGTTGTTATGCTAGGAAACACCCCCGTTCATGGATAGTCAATGTGTGAGTGGTTATTTATCACTATTTTTGCATTTGTCCAATCTCTTGCTGATGACAAATTTGAAAATCGACCGCGCAAACACTCCAGCGACTGTCATATTTTGGACGGCATTTTAACATATGCTGTGTAGACATAGCCTAAGGGTGTTTCCCATCTGGCTGTTTCTAGAAAATCTCCCCCCCCCCTCCAGCACCGTCCGGCGGGGTCTGTACAGCACACGTTGTCCGTTGGGTTTTCAGCAGAGTCAGTATTTTGAATCCACCAAAAATCCAACAGTACCTTGTGCTGCCTACACAGAAATAAAAAATCTGTGCTGTAGTCTACACAACACAGATTTTTTACCATCCGCTAAAAATCTGGCGGAATATGCATATTTCGCATGATTCCGCCGTACTGCCGTCAGATTCCTGTACATTCAATATTAAGGGGCTGACGGCAAATCCGAAAAATCGAGGGGGACGCGGAAGAATGAACATGTTCTAAGTTTTTCATTACGCCAGTGGTGTCAAAAAACGTCTGGTGGAAAATCCGTTCAGTGGAGAACGGATTTTCTATTAAAGTCTATGGGGGAGCGTTGCAAGTCTGTTTTCAAACGGTTTCTAAAACCGCAAACTGTCTTAAAAACCGACCAAGGCTATGTCTCCACTGCACACGTTTTCAGTTGTTTTTTCAGCGTTTTTAGTTTTCTAAAACTGCTGAAAAACGACTGAACACAGATCCAATAGACTTTAATAGTAAAAACATTCTATAGCCTCCACAGAATGTTGTTTTCTGCTGGTCGTTTTTTGAAACGTTACAAAAAAATGACAGAGCAGGGCAGAAAATTTACTATTGAAGTCTATGTTAAGCGCTAGATGGTTTTTTAGCCGTTTTTTGGTGCATTTTTTCCATGTTTTTTGCACAAATGCACAGCATCTATAATGCTGTACATTTCTGCAAAAAAGTGCCAAGAACTGTGCAAAAAATGTATCAAAAAACACGGCAAAAAACGGGGGGGGGGGGGGGTATCTGTTTTTGACATGCACTGGACAAAAAAACTTTTATGAACGGTTTTAGGATTTTGTTTTCAGAGAGTTTTTTGTTCAATGCTGTGTAGACCACGCCTAACAGGAAATTCTTAGCCTGTGTAAACGGAGCTTTAGTATTGCGTAGTATGCATGCCTGTTTTGCAAAAATAGATGGTACATGTCCTAGACATAAATATCTAAGAACATACATATCTTTTTTTAACAAACTACTTTAGTTTGACTATGTAAATTTTTGCAAAATAGTGTCATCCCTTGATGGATGCCTGGCCCTAGTCATTAAAGTCTATGGAAGCTATGCTGACAGGATGAACAGTGAAGGTAGGATGCAGGACTACTTGGTTAGGTGATAAGTCTTTAACTTGGGAGAATCCTTTATTAATCAGGCCTCAGTCACATGGCCCAAGAGGTCTGAGTCTTTATGCAGGACCAATGACTCTATCATGCAGATGATGATGTTCTTACTTATATATCCAGTTCAATTCTTTAAAAGCTAGTAGAAGAACATCCAGTTGTACTTAAAGAGGTTGTCTCGCTACAATGATTGGGTTTTAATTAAAAGATCTTTAAAAAATAAGCAGCTGTGCAATTTATGTTCATTACAAATGTCCTACTGATTTTGAGTTATCCCTGGTAGTAGTAGTGCATCAGCTTCTCAAATCACTATAGCCAGTGACCTGTTGATTTTTATCTCACTGGCTGTCAGTGCTGATGACTCATCAGCTTCTGAATACAGGTCAGAGGACAGAGCCCCTCCCACACAGTATGCTTCTGTAGTGGAGGGAGGGGGCTCTGGCTTCTGTGTCTGTGTAGCTGTTCTGCCTGGATTAACCCTGTGTGTGCCTGCTCCCTCCTGCTCGATACACAGATTGAGGAGAACAGAGGTGAGGCTGATCTGTGGTCAGTACGATGTGACAGCAGTGAAGTGTGTTACTATAATCATGATGTATCTGTGCAGCTTTGACTATACTAATAGAACAGATCAGGGGGGCATGTGAACGGTTCATATCCCTCCCTGCTCTGCTGTATTAGTGACACATCGTGATTATAGTAACTCACTTCACAGCTGCCCTGTGTCTGTTCTGACAGGGTTTGTTTGTTGTTGCTTGAGATGTCCGTGGAGATTTGTATGCTAAGCAGGGGGTATAGGAACACTTGCATCCCCCCTGCTCTGCTATTAGCATACACAGCTTCACAGACCTCTGGCTCCACACTCATAGATCAGCTCCCTTCTTGCTGTCTCCTGACTCTGTGGAGAGGAGCAGCAAGAGCTTAGCCCAGCAGCACAGTGCAGCTGATCCAGCAGTGAGCAGCAGATCTAGGCAGGCACACACAGGGTTAACCCTGGCAGCAAACCCCCTAGCCATCCCCCTGCTGTATATAAGTTACTGCAGTTGGAGGAGGAGAGCTGTCTGTGTGCTGAGGGGAGAGGGGAGGAAAAGAGGCAGACAAGAAGCACACCACTGATTTCAAAAATCCTTTGCTGCCAGACACACTGAGGTAGGCTGAAAGCCTGTAGTGAGACAACTCCTTTAACTCTGGGACCTGTAGCACTGTTCCTATATACTGGAAATCTAGTACTATGCCCAGAGAGATAGAGCAGATAAAGGTGGTAACCTAGAGAAGCTTATGTACACAAGCAGAAGATAAGAACTGCTATAGCTTTCAAGGGAAGAAAAATGTATGTGCTAATAGTCTTTATTTACCTATGCCTACATGTTTTAAGGGGTTTTGCCACAATCTCATTTAATACCTCCTGTATCCAGCTCTACAGCTCTGTGTGCTCAGCCGGAGGGGTGTGTGCTCTGTCTGAAATGCATCACATGTGACCCCGCAGGATAACATCACCAGGCCTTTCCTCCCTGTAGACAAAGAAAGGTCTGCTTATGTAAAGCATTGTGAGTAGCTGAGAGGTAACATATTTGCCTCCAGGCACAAGGGTCATTGGTTCAAATCCCTGCAGGAACCGAACCTCTGGGGGTTTTTTTCTTTATCAATGCACAGACCTGATTGAGGTTTTCTTTTTTATTTATTTGCACAGTTTGACTAATTACTAAGGAGGACAGAGGGCGGGATTAGAATGACAGCACCTGGGGTTTGAATACTCAGTAGCTGCCTGAGAGGAGAAGTGATGTCTGAGCATGTGTGACCAGCCCTGGTCGTATCCCCTGGAGACGAGCTGTAAACAATGGATCACTTAAGGAGCAGCTAAAACAAAAAACGGTGCAGAATTTATAATAATAAGGAAGGGTGAAAATGTTTGCTATTTCATTTGCAAGCTTCCCATGTCAATCTTACTTTGTGGCAAAACCCCTTTAAAGATAATTCACTGGTCTACATGAGAACAAAAATTTCTGCTGCCTGGGATGTTTGAACTGACTTTATATATTTTGAGGTCTCTGATGACAAATATGCAGTCAGAAATTTGCCATCAGATCAGAATTTTGCACAAACACACATAAATATTTATCAGTTGCCGCAGTTTACTATTAAGTAGCACTAAAAATTCTTCTGGCAAGAACAGTTAAATAGTCATTTATAAATTAAAATAACATAATAGTAATTGATTATAATAAATATTAGTGTTTTTAACCTTCTGTATATTTTGCAAATTAATAATAAGGTCGCATTACAATAACATTAAGGGCCACATGTATGAAAACTGACTAGGTCTAAAATTCACTTTGTTTCCCATAGCAACCAATCAGAGCGCCCCTTTCATTTTTCAAGAGCACTATATGAAAGGAAAGGGGTGCCCTGATTGGTTCTTATGGGAAAGAAAGTGAATTTTAGACCTAGTCAGTTTTCATACATGTGGCCCAAAGTGACAAGTATTCACTTCTTTGATTTTCTGGAGTAGCTGGAATCAGGGAAGTCAGGCATCAAGCACCAATAACAGTCTGCTATCATGTTTGGGTTCCATCTGCCTTGATATCTTTGTTCCATGGTGTTTATAGCTTGGTGGAAGCGCTCACCCTGCTCTTCACTTACAGCATAAAGATTTGAGGGAAACACATTTAAGTAGCTGTTTAGAAAATGTACCTTGATACTCATGTTTACTCCTATCCTCTGATATGCTGTCAACAAAGTTTGAACTAGAACCTTGAAGTTTTCTGCCCTCGTGTTGGCAAAAAAAATTTGTACAACGTTACAAAAAGCACACCACGCATCTTTCTCCAAGGTTGCCAAAAATTCTTTATCTTTCATTAGAAATCTAATTTGAGGGCCATCAAAAATACCAGCTTTCAACTTCTCATGTGTCAGTGATGGAAATACCGAGCATATATACAGTTGAAACCAGAGGTTTACATACGCTATATAAAAAGACACATATGCGTAGTTTTCTCACTATCTGACATGAAATCAGAGTAAAAATTACCCATTTTAGCTCAATTAGGAACCAAAATTATTTATATTTGCCAAATGCCAAAACAATGAGAGGGAGAATTTTTTAAGGCATTTTTATTACTTTCTGCAAAGTCAAAAGTTTACATACATTTCATTAGTATTTGGTATCATTGCCCATAAACTGTATGACTTGGGTAAAACATGTTGGATATCCTTCCACAAGCTTCTCACAACAGTTGGTAGGAATTTTCCTCCTGACAGAACTGGTGTAACTGAGCCATGTTTGTAGGTTGCCTTGCAAGCACCTGCCTTTTCAGCTTTGCCCATACACTTTTAATAGGATTGAGATCAGTTCTTTATGATGGCCACTCCAAAACATTGACTTGGTTATCCTTAAAGGGGTTTTATCATTTCATTAAATGGCCTTCAGAATAAGGGGATAGTGAAAACAAGCAACTTTGCAATTGCATGTCATTAGCAAAGCTGTCTTGTTTTCACAGTATTCCTTATCTTCTGTTTCTGTAAACAAACTTCTCCAGTGCTGGATAGTGGGATCCCTCCTCCTTGCATTTCATTAACTGAGGGCTCTAATAATTTACATTCTGTTCAGCCCCCCACCCCCGAACGGCTGTATTCATGGAGCTTGCATTCCTTCCTCTCACTCAGAATTAGGGGCCGTGAACAATTTCACTCTGTACAGTTAGCCGCCTCCTCATTGACACTGCAGCTGTCTCTATAATCAGAAAACAGGAGCATTGTGCCCGGTGCCTTAATGCTCCTGCGTGTAAGTGACCGGAAAAATTTTCACTTGATACAGCTAAGTGCTCCTCATTGACACTGCAGCTGTCTCTATAATCAGAAAACAGCATTATTGTGCCACAGTGCCTTAATGCTCCTGCGTGTTGGTGCCTTATGTAAACATGAAGGGAGACGGATCTGTCTGGATTCAACTGTAGCAACCGTCCAGCTGTGAGAGATCAGTGCTGAGATTATGGAAGACTGTTTAGACTGATGCAGGTATGTAAACAGCTCTTACAAAAAATAAGACTGCATAGTGAGAAGACAGTGACATGTGGAGGGAGGTGGGCAACCACTGGAGCCAGCATGAACAGTGAAGGGGGAGGATGATGTCATCCCTTTTCAGTTAAGAAACGACCAGATGGGAGGTGAAGAAACGCCCCTGAATTTCAGGAAATGAGAGGATCAAGCTTCAAGAGAACAGCCCAGCTGATGAAGCGATACATCCCCTTTAAGCCACTTTGTAACCAGTCTGTCAGTATGCTTCAGGTCATTGTCCATTTGGAACACCCGTTTCTGCCCAAGCTTTAACTTCCTGCCTTATGTCTTGAGATGTTGCTTCAGTATTGCCACATAAGTGTGGAACAGGAAGCGAGTGGAGTCAGGGAGGAGAGGTGAGAGTCAGGGAGGGGGGTGAGTGTCAACACAGGGAGGGCGGCGCGTAAAGGACAGGGAGGGGGGCGAAACAGGGAAAGGGAGGAGGTGAATGGGGGTCAAGGAGGGGGGCAAGAGAGGGATAGGGAGGGGTGAGGGACAGGGAGGGGGGCGAGAGAGGGATAGGGAGGGGCGAATGAGGGACAGGGAAGGGGCGAGTGAGTGTCAGGGTGTGGGGCGAGTAAGGGACAGGGAGGGGGTAAGTAAGGGATAGGGAGAGGGGGCGAGTGAGGGTCAGGAGGTGGGGAGAGTGAGGGACACGAGTGAGGGTCAAAGGGGTGGGGCGAGTGGGGATTAGTGAAGGGGGTCAAGTGAGGGATAGGGAAGGGGACAAATGTGAGACAAGGAGGGGGGCGCGTGGGGGTCAGGGAGGGGGATCGAAGGTGTTCAGAGGGGCGAGTGTGGGTCAGGCAGGGGGGTGAGTGAGGGACAGGGAGAGGGGGATGGAGGGTCATGGGGTGGGACGAGTGAGGGTTAGGGAGGAGGGTAAATGGGAGTCAGGGAGGGGGCCGAGTGAGGGTCAGGGAGGGAGGGTCGAGTGGAAGTCAGGGGAGAGGGTGAGGGGGAAACAGGGAGGGGTGGCGAGTGGGTGTCAGGGAGGGAGAGGACATTGGGGGTCAGGGAGGGAGAGGCCATTGGGGGTCAAGGAAGGGGGCGAGTGAGGGACAGTGAGGAAGGGGGGCGCGTGGTAGTCAGGGAGGGGGGTGAGTGGGAATCAGGGGAACAAGTGACGGTCAGGAGGGTGGGGCGAGTGAGGGACGGGGGGTGAGTGAAGGACAGGGAGGGGGAACGAGTGGGGGACAGGGAGGAGGGCGAGTTGGGGTCAGGAAGGGGGGTGAGTGAGGGACAGGGAGGGGATGGAGTGGGGGCGAGTGGGGGTCAAGGAGGAGGGCAAGTGAGGGACAGGGAGGAAGGGGGCGAGTGAGGGACAGGGAGGAAGGGGGGCGAGTGAGGGACAGGGATGGAGGGAGATAGTGGGGGACAGGGAGGGGGCAAGTGGGGGTCAGAGAGTGGGGCGAGTGGGGGTTATGGAGGGGGCCAATGGGAGTCAGGGTGGTGAGTGATGGTCAGGGGGGTGGGCAAGTGAGGTACAGGGAGGGGAGGCGAGTGGGGGACAGGCAGGGAGGGCGAGTGAGGGACATGGAGGGGTGACAAATGGGGGCTGGGGGCAAGTGATGGGGGCGAGTGAAGGACAAGGAGGGAGTGGGGGTCAGGGAGGAGGCGAGTGAGGGACAGGAAGGGGGGCAAGTGGGGTTCAGGGAGAGGGGCGAATGAGGGAAAGGGAGCAAGTGGGGAACAGGGAGCAAGTGGGGAACAGGGAGGGAGGGGCAAGTGGGGGTTAGGGAGGTGGGGCGAGGAATAGGGAAAGGGGTTGAGGGGGGTCAAGGAGGAAAGGGGGGTAAGTGAGGGTCAGGGAGAGAGTGATAGTGATCACTTACCTCCCTCTGCTTCTTCTTCTGCCTCCACCCCCATAGTTACACTGAACAGAGTAACTGGGGCGAGGTCAGCCCCCTGCAGCCAGTGACATAAGGGAAGCTTCTCTGTACTGGCTGCCTGTGATGGAGAGAGGATCCCTGACAGGCGGCCAGTGACTGCGGACACTGTTTGCGCATCCCGTGGACATGCAAACAGTGAACTGCACAACGCAGTCCCAGAGGTTCAGGGCATTTGTCCTGGTTCCCCGGGACATCCTGGAAAAACGGGATTCCTCCCTGCCGTCCCAGAATGGTGGGACATAGGTCCCAAATTAGGACGGTTGGGAGGTATGTGATTTGCACCCTGCAGTCTCACCATTTGGTGCAAATCAGAGTGAGAAATGGTGCGCACCACCGTTCCTCATTCACTTAGATGCCACAGCCACTGCGGCATCTAAGGGGTTAAACAACAGAGATTAGCGTCAGTGAGTGAGACCGCTCCATACTCCCTTAGCACTGTAATGACATATTAAAATGTCATGGTGGGTTAAGGGGTTAAAGCATACCTCCAATTGTAAATTTATAATTTAAAAAAAAAATTGTGAGAGCAGGGTGCACTAATAAGATTGGCATAGAGCGCAAAATGACCTGGGAATACACATAAGGACAAAAAAAGACCTTAAGGCCATGTTCACACGGCTTAAAATGGCGCGTTTTTCGGTCCGTAATTACGTGCCTACGTGCGCCAATTACGGGCCGAAAACGGCCCATTCATTACGGTAATTCACAGTTCTCATAGAGAACTATGGATTACGTCTCCTCTCCCCGCCCGGCGAAGCCGCCGGGCGGGGAGATAAATTCACATGTCACTTTCTAGCGGCGTATACGCGCCGCTAGCAGTGATAGTCAATGGGCCGGCGAAGTGCCGGCCCCCTGCTTACTCCCCCGCTCCCGCCCCGCCCCCGTCCACACGGCGTAATTGCGGGGCGAAATTACGTCCCGCAATTAAGCCGTGTGAACATAGCCTAAACGTTATACAAAAGGTAAAAAAAAGCATTAAAATATTTCTAGAAGATAGATGTATCAACCTATTAGGAGGTTGTGTATTTATATGCTACAGGGTACTTCCTGCTGCACTACTTTCATACCCTGACTGCCAGTTCGAGTGTTTGTGCATTGTGAAATATCAGAAATATTCTGGTAAATTTCCCCCCAATTCTGACACATGCTGTATGTCATTAACCGAACTTCCACAGTTTTCTCGATCTATGACTAGAAAGAAAAACCATAATACTGTAGTTTCCCAGCAAGCTCGCCGCCTCTCCGTTCTCGAGCAGCAGCTGCTAAAGCCATAAAGGTAAATTCATCAAGGTAATACCTCCCCAGAGATGCACTGTTTATTCAGTGAACACAAGGTGAAGCACTGAACACTTCTAACTCACCAATAAACATTCCTTTCCATAAAAAACACCTCTCTTCTAGCTTTAAAAAAATGTGCTCACCAAAAATATATTGAAAATTACCTGTAAAAAACTGTCTTGATTAATGGACTAATGTACCAAACGCTAGTAAAATACCTTCCTCAATGTTCCCGGGCCTCAACCTATTTTTACTCTCAGTTAAAGAAATCAGTCTTTCCTTCTCAATTGATTTTGCATGGTAATGAATGATACATTTCCTGCCACAATCAAGAAGCAAGCCATATATCTCTTTCAAAAATTGAATTTGCCAGACGGTATTACTTTCATAAGAAAATTGCCAGCAAAACTACTTTTTGTAACACTTCAGTATTCAACAGCAGCTACATTGCAGGTTCTCCCCTACGGGCCATTTAACACGAAACAATCTGAAGTTGTTTTCCAATTTGTAAAGGGCAGCTGTCATTAACTTATTTATCCGTTAGGACATCCTTACTGTTTGGTAGCTTTATAACAAGAATGCACTAAGCCTTAACAGAGATATACCTGATACAAAGTAAAAATACAACAATATCTGCAAATGTTTTTATTTATGGGGATTTTTTTATGCATTCAAATTCCTTTAACCTGGCATCAAATAATCCAAAAAGAGTGATTATCCAATACTGGTCCCTCAAAATACAATATTATTCGGTTCCAGGGTGAACATAGTATGTTAATACCATTGTATCCTGAGACCACAACTCTATGGAAAATTAATAATTGGTTCTGAAGCCCCAAAATGTGAGCTAACATGAAGATTAACTCCTTAACCACCGCGCACCGTCTTCTGACGTCGGGCTTTCCAGGTCGTTCGTCTGCAGCGACGTCTTTTGGCATCGCTGCAGACATCGGAGTTTGCGGCGCCGACGCTACAACAGCACTGGGAACGTGGCTGTACTACACAACCCTGTTCCCAGCACAGCTCCTGCAAGCACTGGGGAGCGGGGAAACCTCTGCTCCCCAGTGCTTTAACCCGTTGATTGCCGCAGTTTGTCACCACAGCGCAAAGGGTTTCCCTGTTCTGTAGGGTGATCGGAACACCCGGTGACCCGACAGAGCCCGGGGAACGGCTGCACAGTCAACCCTGGGGCCCTAGAGTAGCCCCAAGGCTGTCTGTGTAAGAAGCCAGTGATCAGGGCAGACTGTGAGCTGCCCTGATCACTGCCTGTGTCAGACTGAATTACAATGTATTAGCATATATGAATATGCTAATACATTACTAAGTTTAAAAAAAAAAAAAAAAAGTAATACAGGTCTCCCTTCATTGAATAAAAATAAAAAAAAGTAAAAAAACATGTAAAAAAAAGACTAAAGAATAAAATAAAAATAAATATTTAATAAAAATAATTCTGCATACAGTACATTACACACACAAAAAAGCCTACACGTATTAGGTATCCACATCACCGTAATAACTTGTAGAATTAATCTAACAAGTTATTAAGTGTGAAATCTGAATGGTGTAAAAAAAATGTTTTAAAAAAAAATTGAAAAAAAAATCTGCAATTATTTATAAGTGAAGTTAAACTATTCCCCCATAAAGTACAACTCGTCTCGAAAAAAACGAGGCCTCATCCAACTGCGTCATTGAAAAAATAAAAAAGTTACAACTGTTGAAATGCAAGGAGGCAAAAACTAAAAAAACGTTCTGGTCATTAACTACTTTTCAGGAGTTCGGCTGGGGTTAAAATGAAAATGAAGCAGATAACTAATCCAGATACAACAGGACATCACTTTCTACAGTCATGGGCAAAAGTTTTGAGAATGATACAAACAGGGCCGCCAACAGAAATTTCAGGGCCCCATACAGCTGCAGCACCTGCCCCCCCCATTAAACCCCGCCCCCAGGAACCCGATTGCCCCGCCCCCAGCAAAATAAAACCGGTCTCTAGGACATAAATGCGCCCATTTTACCACATAATACAGTGTGCAAAACAGAACTGTATTGTGTAGTACAATGTAGTCACACATCTGTCTGTCTCACATATCATAGACACAGGGCTAAGTAGCTCCATCCATATCCCCCTCCACCCACATACAATATCTCCCTCCACGTTTCCCTTGGTCACACACCTCACCACCTTCTAAAATAATCACCAGCAAGAAAGGAAAAGTCTAACTCCTATCACAGGGTCAGGTGTTCCCTCTTTTACTATCTGGTACACATGTACACTGCACCTATACTAACGCCAATATAACACCACCATATGGAGACAACATAGAGGTCGGACACCAGCTCGGGTCACATCACATTACAGTGAATACAGCAGTGATCCAGTATAGAAGTAACATAACCCCTGAAATCAGGGACTCACCGGAGATGTCCTATCTGATGAGCGTTCTCTTTCCCTTCTCTTCTGCATCCGTTCCACACCGCCATGAGTACTTGTCCCGGCCACCACTCATCCCTGCAGAAATTACACAAATATCTTAGAATCCTCAATTTTCCATCATCTCTTTACCTATTCCCACCTCTGTACAAACCTCCCAGGGGTGGGAGAGCGGGTACAGGCCTAGTATCCTAAGAGGTTGGAGGGTGGGGAGAGAACTAACCCCCTGCAGATAATGCTACAACTATGGGCTGCTGCCCTCTCAATTATATTACCAGGTACGTAGACAAATGGGCAAGGCCCCAGGTAACTAAATAGGCCCTATTTAGGTAGGTAGACACCCGCCGGATAAGTTGGTAGGCCAGCCACAGTTGGGTTGGTGGGTACCTAGCCACGAGTCCCCTTTAGTTTGTAGGCGGCCAGGGCCCCCTTTAGTGTTAGGTAGAGTCAGGGCCCCCTTTAGGGTTAGGTAGAGTCAGGGCCCCCTTTAGGGTTAGGTAGAGTCAGGGCCCCCTTTAGGGTTAGGTAGAGTCAGGGCCCCCTTTAGGGTTAGGTAGAGTCAGGGCCCCCTTTAGGGTTAGGTAGAGTCAGGGCCCCCTTTAGCGTTAGGTAGAGTCAGGGCCCCCTTTAGCATTAGGTAGAGTCAGGGACCCCATTAGGGTTAGCTAGGTAGCCAGGGCCCCCTTTAGGGATAGCCAGGTAGCCAGGGCCCCCTTTAGACATAGCCAGGTAGCCAGGGCCCCCTTTAAACATAGCCAGGGAGCCAGGGCCCCCTTTAATGATAGCCAGGTAGTCAGGGTCCCCTTTAGACATAGCCAGGTAGTCAGGATCCCCTTTAGACATAGCCAGGACCCCCTTTAATGATAGCCAGGTAGTCAGGGTCCCCTTTAGACATAGCCAGGTAGCCAGGGCCCCCTTAATTTATAGCCAGGTAGTCAGGGTCCCCTTTAGTGATAGCCAGGTAGCCAGGGCCCCCTTAATTTATAGCCAGGTAGCCAGGGCCCCCTTTATTTATAGCCAGGTAGCCAGGGCCCCCTTTAGTGTTAGCCAGGTAGCTAGGGCCCCCTTTAGTGATAGCCAGGGCCCCCTTTATTTATAGCCAGGATGCCAGGGCCCCCTTTAGTGTTATCCAGGTAGCCAGGACCCCCTTTAGTTATAGCCAGGTAGTCAGGATCCCCTTTAGATAGTAGCCAGGTAGTCAGGGCCCCCTTTATTTATAGCCAGGTAGCCAGGGCCCCCTTTAGTTATAACCAGGTAGTCAGGGCCCCCTTTATTTATAGCCAGGTAGCCAGGGCCCCCTTTAGTGTTAGCCAGGTAGCTAGGGCCGCCTTTAGTGTTAGCCAGGGCCCCCTTTATTTATAGCCAGGATGCCAGGGCCCCCTTTAGTGTTAGCCAGGTAGCCAGGACCCCCTTTAGTTATAGCCAGGTAGTCAGGATCCCCTTTAGATAGTAGCCAGGTACCCAGGGCCCCATTTATTTATAGCCAGGGCCCCATTTATTTATAGCCAGGTAGTCAGGGCCCCCTTTAATTATAGCCAGGTAGTCAGGGCCCCATTTAGGGATAGCCAGGTAGCCAGGGCCCCCTTTATTTATAGCCAGGTAGCCAGGGCCCCCTTTATTCATAGCCAGGTAGCCATGGCCCCCTTTATTTATAGCCAGTTAGCCAGGGCCCCCTTTAGTGATAGCCAGGGCCCCCTTTATTGATAGCCAGGGACCCTTTTAGTGATAGCCAGGGACCCCTTTAGTGATAGCCAGGACCCCTTTAGTGATAGCCAGGGCCCCCTTTAGTGATAGCCATGGCCCCCCTTTAGTGATAGCCAGGGCCCCCCTTTAGTTGTAGCCAGGGACCCCTTTAGTGGTAGCCAGGGACCCCTTTAGTGATAGCCAGGGCCCCCTTTAGTTGCAGCTAGGGACCCCTTTAGTTGTAGCCAGGGACCCCTTTAGTGGTAGCCAAGGACCTCTTTAGTGATAGACAAGGACCCCTTTAGTGATAGCCTTGGACCCCTTTAGTTGTAGCCAGGCACCCCTTTAGTGGTAGCCATGGACCCCTTTAGTGATAGCCAAGGACCCCTTTAGTGGTAGCCAGGGACCCCTTTAGTTGTAGCCAGGGACCCCTTTAGTGGTAGCCAAGGACCCCTTTAGTGGTAGCCAGGGACCCCTTTTGTGTTAGCCGGGGAAACCCCTTTGGGGTTTAGACCAGGGCCCCCTTTATTTTGTGGGCCAGGGACCCCTTTTTATTATAATAAAAAAAAACCAAAACAGCCACTTACCTCGCACCCGCCCCGGCCCCCGCCGCTCCGTATTCGGCCCGGTCGTACTGCCCGCCTCCCTTTAGGCGGCGGGGTTTGAAGTGATGTACCGCCCCCCTACGCAGCATTGGGGCCGGCCCCCGGCAGGTGAAGGCCTCCCCACTTTCCCCCTGCAGGGGGGGTTCGGTGGAGGGGCCGCGTTAGTGGCCCCTGCGCCCCGCTGACCCCGGGGGCAGGCCCGGGAGTGGGGGGACATTAGTCCCCGGCTCCCGGGGCCCCCGGTTTTTGGGCGCTCGGGACACGGGGGCCCGGGGTTCGGGAGACTGGTTTGGCGGCCGGGCCCCGGGGAGCGGGGCAGGGCCTCCGGACCCCGCCGGGACTCGGGGGCCCACACTAGGGGGGCCAGGCAGAGGGGTTCGGCGGTGCCCCGGGGCCCCCGCTCTGTCATGGGGGAAAAAGGGGGGCCCGTTTTGCAGCGGGCCCCCTTTTCCCCCGGGGGCCCCTTTCCCGGGAAATTTATGGTTTTTAACCCCCTGTTAGGGCCCGGCCCGGGATAAAAATTTTAAATTTTTTTTCCCAAAGTTTTCCTGCTTTCGGTTTTAAAATGGAAAATTTGCATTTAACCCCAAAATTGTTTTTAAAGGTGATCAGTTTAACAGCAATTAATTGAAAAGTAATAGTTGCCTAAAAAAATAAATTTTTTTCCCCCCCAAAAAACATGTAAACTTCATTGCAGGCCTCCCTTTAAAGGCCCAGCTAACATTGTTTCAGTGATTGCCACCCCCCAAAAGAAAACACAGGTGTGGGGGTTGATGAGGACGGGGGTGGAGATAAAATCTTTATTGATTAAGTAAAAAAACACACCATTGGACATTTTTTAAAAGGGGGGTGGGTTTGGGGCATATTGTTTCTTTTTCCCTTTTTTAATCCCATGGTTATCCCCTAAAAAAAAAACGTGCAGTCATCATTGCATTTTGCAAAAAAAACTGGCCTAACGGGGGAAGAGTATCTCAGCTAGAAAGTTTTGCCCCTCAGTCAAAAAAAATTTTGCATCATAAAGGGGAATTCAAGGAGAGGGGTTTTCTTTTGTTGTAAAAAAGGGTCCAGGGCCCCCCCAAGAAAGCCAGCAAGCCCCAGGACCGTTCTTAAAAAAGTTTTTTCAGTTTTCAGAATCGGGTACCAGAAAGTGAAAGGCTTGTTTTTCAGGAATTTGGCCCAGGGGCAGGTGTGAGTGCATCTGCACGCACTGGGGAGGGGGGAAAAATCATGGAGCAAAGGCCGGTGTGGGAAAGGGCAGCAAGAACCCACTTGTTCTGAAAAAAACATCGGGGAAACAGATGTTTATTCTGCCAAAGGAAAGGGGAAAGTGGACTGCTGGGGATGGGGAAAAAGTCATTTTCTTGATAAATTCCCTTTCCGAATGTTTGGAACATCGGAAAAAAACCAGCTTTTTTCGGGGAAGACAAGGTGAGGGGTTTACCACCATTTCTTGTTTTCATCCCAACCCTTTTAAAGCACCCCAAAAAACCATTCTTTTGGGGGGGTTTGTTTTCTCACCCAAAGGGAAATGGCTCTTAACAGTCTTGCCAAAAAAACCTTTCCATGAATAAGAATGGACCAGAATATCCCAAGAGCAATTCTCCCAACCGTCCAAGAGAAGTTTGGTGACCCAGCAAGGGCCTTTTTCCAGCATGTTTGGAGCACCTTGCCTTTAAAGAAAAAGGTGAAAAACAAAAATGGCGCGGGGAAAACAAAACATAGAGTTTTTGGGCCCTTGGCGGGAAATCCCCCGTTTTAATCCCTTTGAAAACTTTGGTAAAATCATAAAAGGGGACGGGTGGAAAAAAAAAAACCAAAAAATTTTGTGACAAAATCCCAAGCTTTTGTTTGTGCAAGAATGGACGGCTATCAGTAGGTTTGGGTCCAAAAGTTGATTGAGGGGGATGCCGGGGAGGAATTGCAGGGTTTTTCCCTGAAGAAGAAGGGTAAACCCACTGAAAAATTTTTGACTTGTGTTTAAATTTAATTCAAATGTCAATAAAAGCTTGTTTTAAATTTAAAATTGTTTGGGCCTTTTGTATTTCTTTTAATGTGTTTAAAACATTGAAAAAACCACATAAAAACCCCAAGGGGAAACAGATCGGGGGAAAATTTAGAAGTTTTGTGTCATTAAAAAAATTTTTGGCCTTGACGGTAGTTTGAGAAAAAGGAGTTCTTTGGGTAAAAAGTACTTATATACAATGTAAAAAATTTTGAAAAAGAAAATGTGTCCACCCTCCCTGGGACGCTCTTTTTCAGGGAAAAGAGCAGTTAGGAAATGAAAGTTTCGCACTGAAAATTAGGGGAGGCGCTGCTAGATCGTAAATCATGCTTTGTACTTCATTTTATTTTGGAAATTGATCCTGAAAAAAAAGGGAACCACCCCCTTTTCTAAGAGTTTCTGGCCCGGGGTTTGAAAACATGGTCTGAAAACATCAGGTTTTTGTTCAGTTTTTTTTAAGAGGAACTAATCATCACAATTTTGTTTCTCTTAGTTATTTTCTGACTGTAATTTTTTTTTTTTATTTTTTTTTTGGGTAAAATTGCCATGTTGCCTAAAAGTGCTTTTTAATAGAAATTTAAAGAGATTTTTTTTACAGCAACTACATAGATAAGATCCTGTGAACAGGACCTGACTTTGTGACTTCTTTAGGAGAGTATACAAAACAGCTGCATATATATATATAATAAGAAAGCAACCTTGAGAATGGTCTGCAACCAGAGCTCCTTCACCACTCCATACCAAGTCATGTAGTATTTGAAACAGACCCACATAGTCTTCAAAATTGTATGAATTTATTTAACCCTTTTTTAAATTTATTTAACCCTATTGTTTCTATTGGCTTTTAAATATGTAAAACGGATCAAGAAGTGACATGTCAGTCCTTTGTACGGTTCCGAAAATTTTGCAATACAAAAAACGTATGAAAAAAATGTAAAAAATACATATGTTTAAAACGAATTACTTATCTTAGCTGAAATCAATGAAAACCGAACGGAACATTCTTAAAGGGGTTTTCCCGGACGTCCCCTTATTCTGTTAAAAAAGCAAATTTTAAACAAGCCACGCTGAGCTGGAGACCCAAGAGAACACCCAGAGCCCCAGACCCTTTGCAAAAGGGGGATGTTTTGGAAATTTTCCCACTCAAATAATAAAGCTACAAACTTGTGGATTCTGTATACAAAAGAAACCCCTTTTTTCTCCATAACAGCTTGAAAGCTTCTTCATGTTCCCTGTCATCAGATAAAGAGGGATCTATCAGATATTTACACTACAACTAGTGGTTTTGTATTCAAAAAACAACAATTTCTACCCCGTGCCGGGAAAAACTTCTTCAGGGCCCCTTTCATCAAAATTTAAGGAAATTTTGGGGGCTCTGCTCAAAACCCGGCTAGGGAGCTCGTCAGGTCGTATTAATAGAAACTTTTAAATAACTAAGGGAGGTAAAAGGGAGCTGTAGTCTCTCAGGCTGCAATTTTTTTTAAAACACATATATTTGAAAAGTGAATTTAAAAACCCATTTTGGGGATCCCCCCCTTTTAAAAATTTTCTTCATGGCAAAAAAATTTAAATCGGATTTGGGTATTTTTTCAGTACCCAAAAAAGTTTTTCCCCAAAAAGCCGTATGAACATACCCCAAAAATACTTGCAATAAAATTGCCCAGTTGATCGTTTAAAGAAGCAGTAATTTAAAGGGATTTTCTCATTAGGAAGATTAGCTTTTTAACAAAAAACAGGGGGTTTTATGGTAACCTTTTTTTAAAAATGTTTTTGACTAGTAAGAGCAGGGGCAGGAGGGGGAATCATCCCAAAAGGGCAGAGCTCTGACCCGAGCAGGGATTGTTATCTTTAAAAAAAATTTTTAGATAACTCCATGGGTCCTTGCTGCTCACAGCACCCTTTTAAACTTTTGTTACAGCAGTTAAATTTTTTAAACTTTATTTTTCCCCCCATGCTCAGGGCCTTGGCAATCGTCCATGGGATGGAAAATCACTCCTGCTTAAACTAATCGATAACAGGTATGCAGGTTACCATAGAAACCACTGTTTGCATTAAAAGCTGATTTTCCTAGTGAGAAAACTCCTTTAACAATGTCCATAGAAAATCCATGTAGGTAGAAGTAGCAGCCTCACGAGGGCCTGACTGTACACCTGAGTGCGATGTATCAAACTTTAGAACAACTCACGCTTAAAAAAGATTTAGGGTATGTTCACACATCGTATTGGGGTGCATACTGTTTTAGAAGTACGCGCAGTCCAGCGGCGCACAATTCGGCCGAAATTAAACGGCCCAAAAACGCGGGGAAAAATGCGTGCCGCAAATTTGGGCCCTTTGAAAAATAACCCCTTAAAAATTATGGCCCTTTTTGCAGGTTTTTGTTAAAAATATAGGTAGTGATTTGAAACGTTAAGAAAAACAACACCAAAACAAAAAAAAACATGTATTTAAAGAGGTTTTCCACCTTTTACTTTAAAAACAAAAAATGATAGGGCTTCTGTATTAAAATAAAATAAAAAAATCTTTCCACCGTGCCTGTTCCAGCAATGATGCCGATGATTGCCTGCTCGATTTGCTTACACCTAGCTTCAGGCAGTTTACATGGGGAAATGTGATGATTTAAAAAAAAAAAAGTAAATTTTATTTTTCACAAATTTCCCCTTTTTTGACAAAGATTCAATTCCTGCACCATGCACTGCTCCTCCAGTCCTGCAGCTAACATAAAACTTTCTGTAACTTTTGCCTGGAGTGTTCTTTTAGCAATCCCCATTCAGGGATAAATTTTTCATAAAACCATCAAGAATTGCATTAGTTCCAGTAAGTGTTGGGTTTTAGTTTTCAAAGGGATGTTCACACAAAACCCTACCAAGGGCTTCAATAGAAAAAAATTTAGCTTTAGTTTAAAAACTCGGAATTCGGATGGGGAAAAAAACTCCCAAAAAATTGAAAAATGCAAAAATAAACAACTGTTTTTTTTCATTAGAAAACGGTGGATTATTGTACTTTTCAATTGAAAAGGCAGCCAAATCCGAAAAACCCTTAAAATAACCGTCACTGTGCCCAAAAAAAAAAAAAACCAAAATTAACCCTTTTAAAAAACTTAGGGTATCCAACGTCCAGGTCGTTTTTGGGGGTTCACGCAACCCCGGACGTTTGAATACCCAATTCCCGAGGATGGGCGAACTCCCAAGAAAAGTTCGCGCGATCGGGGCGGGGGGTGTCAGTGTATATTACAGTGACTCCCCCAGCGTTTGGCCCCCACCCCGGGTCGCTCCGGGGGGGGGGGGGCGGGTTTTTCCCCCTTTAAATTTTCGGCCATCGGGTCGCAAAAAACTAAAAGAGACGGGAGGGATCGCCCTCCTTTCGGTTTTCGGGTCGGCGGCAGCAAACGAAAGGGGTTTGGGCCCATCCCTGGGTCCTGCCCTTTTGACGAAAGAGAAGGAAAGGGAGAGAATTTCCCTTTGAGTTGTCTGGTTTAGGGCCGATGCCCGGCATTTTCCCCGTGGGCAAAGTCCCGGAAACCCTGGGCTGAAAAGTTGTCATAGGAACCAGTAATGCAACAAGCTTGTACTGATTCCTATTGAATTTAGAGATCTAAAGATCTCTTTAAAACCCCTTTGGGGAAATGGGAAAAAAAAAAACATGAAAAGTGAAAAAAAAAAAAAAAACGAAAAAAAAAAGATTCATAGCATTTATGCACCCCATAATGGGACCCAAAAAAAAACTTCAATATCCCGCCAAAAAAAAAAACCCCCCTTCACAGCTCTGCACACAGCCCAAAAAAAAAAAGTTATGGCTGTCAGAATTGGACAACATAAAAAAAACAAATTTTTTTAGAGTATTTCTTCTTGTAAAAGTAAAAAAACAGAAAAAAAATATATAAAAAAACTATATCATTGTAATTGTATGACCCCATTTGTAAAAATTATCCATCTTTTCACTGACGGGGAAAAGCTGTAAAATTGAACCCAAAAAACAATGACCAAAACTGCGTTTTTTTCCCCCCCTTTTCAAATTTCCCCCTTTCTAAAAAAAAAAAATATGGAACACCTGTGTGCCTAAAATGCAGAATACATCCCTAGATGGATTTCCCCGATGGGTGTTGAATTTCCCAAAATTTGGGGGACTTCTGGAAAGTTTCGCCCGTTCTGCTGCTTTGGGGGCTTTCCAAATGCGAAATGGCCCCACCAAAATTTTGCGTTCCAAAAGCCAAAAAAAGCGCTCCCCCTTTAAAAGCCCCGCCATGCGCCCAAAACCCGCAGTTTACCCCCCCCTTTTTAGGGTAATTTCCGAATTGGAAAAAAAATTGCTTAACAAAGTTTTTGGGTTCTTTTTTTCCGGATTCCCCTTTTATATATGAAAAAATTTTAAAATTTAAAAAAAGCAGTTTTTTGGAAAAAAAAATTTTTTTAAATTTTCCCCAGCCTTTTGCTAAAAAAAAAAATTTTGAATAAATGTGGGGTCTATATACTCAAAGGGACCCCTGGTTTATTCCTTAAGGGGTTTTAGGGTTTTCCCAAAATGCGGTTATTTAGAGGTGTTTTTTTAAGTTTTAGCACCTTTTGGGTGGCCCCCCAAAACCCGGGAAAAGGCGCCTAAATAAAAAAATTAAATTTAAAAAGGGGACCCCCGAGTTTTAGTTTGGTTTCTCCTCCTATTTTGGGGCTTATGGTTGAAACCAAAATTTAAAGCAAATAGGGCCCCATTTTGGGTTTTTCTGAAAACAGCAGACTGGGGGGGGAAATTTATATTAAGTTTCATTTTTTCCTAGTTTACATTTTTCCGGGTTTTAAGGGGAATAATGGGTTTAAAAATTGAAAATCTGAAAAAAGTGAAATTTTAAAAAAAAATTTTACCCCGCAAATTTGCTTTAATTTCTGTAAATATTAAAGGGTTTTCAAACTTCCTTAAAAAGTGTTGTAAATACGTTTTTAAGGGGGGCTAGTTTCTCAAATGGCGTACTTATGGAGGTACTAACATGCAGGCCCCCCAAAGCCCGGCAGGGAAAAAGGGGTGGTCCCTTTAAAAAAAAGGGTTTTTTTGCAAATTTTCTTTAAAAAAGGGAGAAAAATTTTTACTTTAAATTTTTAAGCCCTCTAATGTGTTAAAAAAAAAAAAAAGACATTTAAAAAAAGATGCAACCTATAGTGGACATATGGTAGATGCTAGTTATAAACTATTTTGTGGTGAATAATTATCTGTCTTGCACGCAGAAATTTTGCAACTTTCAAAATCGCAAATTTTTCAAAATTTTCATGAAATTTTTATATTTTTCACAAACAAACAAGGATTGTATGGATAAAAATTTCTTACTAACTTAAAGCACAATGTGTCACGAGAAAACAATCTCTGAATCACATGGATAGGTAAAAGTGTCAAAAAGTTATTCTCACATAAATTGACACGTCAGATTTCAAAAATAGGGCTGTGTCAGGAAGGTCAAAACAGGCTGGGTCCTTAAGGGGTTAAAATACTGGTCGGATTCTAATTCATAATCTAACCTGTATTTGTACATTGCAGTTTGGAGGCAAACTAAAGGGCCGTTCACACAGTGTTTTTGGATCCAATTTTTGATCCGTGCTGGATCCGAAAATCGCACCCAAAAACGCAGTGTCGATCGGATTCTAAACGGATCCAACACGTATCCATCACGCGGTTAGTGTTTGGATGTGTTGGATGCAGCAAGATTGCACCCTATAGTTTTAAATAGGGCTCCTGCTGCGCCTTTCAGATCAAGAATTGACATGTCAATTATTGGAACAGGTCCGAAAGACGGATCCGAAAGACGCAATGAGACGCGCATCGCCGATCACTCGTGTGAACGCGGACACGTGTTTCAAAGTAAATGCAATGTAAATCACATTTCTATTTGTTAGATGTGTGTTTGGGTCTGTTTAGGGTCAGACAGATGGATCCAAACATGCATCTAAAAGCGTATGTTCACACGGACTCAACACGCCGTGTGAACATACCCTAACAGGAATCCAGGCTGATGCCTTTTAGATTTTTGCCACAAACTTTCACTTTGTAATAGCTAATTTCGCCTCTGGCTCAGACATGGATTAGCTCCATATCAGTGGGGCAAACCTGAGTCTAGGCTAAATGACACAGAATTCAGTTGACAATGTGAATAAAAGAACTGACTTGTTCATCTTCTTTCATCACACTGTGGATTTCAAATCTGCAGCAGAAAAAATCTGCCGTGTAGTTTATAGTTGTGGTTGACAAGAAGATGGATATCTCACATGGTTATCATACGAGATTCACTGTAGAATCTGCATTGTAATCTGTGTGCAAGAAACTCCAGGTGAACATACCCTTAAACCAGATCTGCTAAACTTGGCAGAAGGAGGGGGTTAAACATTTCTCTGGATCAACTGGACGACTTTAGGATGAGATTGCCCAAGCTCAGCCCTTTGCAGTTCGGTTTGAGGACTGCTAAAAATGTTGTGCTGGGCCACCTGCGGCCTGCAAGCTGTAGGCCTGCCGTATACAGTTTTACATATTCTCAGCATGTGGGGGTGTAATACATTTATAAGCGGGTTCAGTATTTACAAGCCACAAAAATCCGACTGTACACCCAGTGCCCATAGACAATAAAAAATCTATGCTGTAGACTACACAGCACGGATTTTCTACTGTAGGATTTCTAAACCAACAGCCCTCTGCCAGAAGATAGAACATGTTTTGCCGTATAGTCAATGTACTCGGCCGGTGGGAAATCCGAAAACCGACCGTATTTTTTTGCACAAACCCAAGGCAATACACCTGAAATATGTCCCGCAACTACGGTAATTTATAGCTCTCATTTTCCCTCACTTGGGCTAGGCTAGAGTGTTTTAGAAGTACATGCTGGCCAGCACGTACTTCTAAAACCCCCGGCAGATAGCGTTGTGCACAAGTATGTACCGCAATACGCTGTGTGAACTTACCCTAAGAAGTAAATTTCAGCGTCCAAATCAGCGTTACGACCTCGTCTGAAAAGCACCTCAGTGTAGCACTTTTCAGACGAGGTTTTGACAAGTATTTGATCAGGTTTTCGACAAGGTTTTCCAACACTGTTTTCTTTCTGCAACACCCATATAAATTAATAGCAGGGCAAAAACGGCGCTGACAAACACACGAAAAACCACGGCAAGGTTTTGGACAAGGTTTTGAAGCTCTCTGTTGATTCCTATGAGGATTTTTAGAATTGAAAACACTTCGCAATTGACATAACACTTATTTTTCAGCACCCAAAACAGTGTCCAAAGAAGTGTGGAAAAACCTTGTCATATGTGAACTACAACGCTGTTTTACTGCTCTGAAAACAGCGACAAAATCGGAAATCCACGTGGATCTGGATTTTAAAACCCGTCTAAAACCGACTATAAACCATTCCCACAGACCTCAATTGAAAATCCACATTGTTGTCCACACGACTGATTATCTGAAGTCGGATTTCAAAATCGTATTTTTTCAAAAAACTTAGAACATGCTCCGTTTATTTAACTTGGAAAATGGCGGACAATTTACTATTAAAGTCAATGAGATGGCATGAAAAACGACAAGAAAGCTTTGTGACATTTTTTTTGTGTGGAATTTGGCATGGATCCACGTCCAAAAACTCAATAGTGCTCTATGATGCAAAAATGATTGAAAAAACAAATCCGAAAAACCGTGTCCAAATCTGACGGAAATATGTGGCAAAAAACTAAAACCTACTTAAAAATCCTTGGGTTCTTGTATACAATACTGTTAAAATATGGGCTTTTAGGATCCAGAATCCGAGAAGTATTTTGTCCTTTGTCGTGTGGACGGCCCCTAACTGGTTGCAACCGGTTTTTACATTAACCGTGCAAATACTATTGATTTAAAAAAAAAAAATCAACCATTATGTGTATACAGCTACTAAGCAAACCTATGTGTACTAGGTTATTCCGCCTGTGGCTCTAAGCTTTTAGCAGGTGTTCACATGGCATCTTATAGGACATATTTTTGTGCAGTAGGTCACAAACAATGTACACTACACTTCTCATAGAGCTCAATGTAAAATACACCCCATCAATCATACAACGCGTATTTTATGCTAGAAAATTTGATGTCAATTCTTTTAGGCCTGTACACACCGTAGAATGAAATATAGGAGGCAGAAATCTGCCTCAGGCTATTGCATGTCGTTTGCACTGTTGAAAGTATGCGCTCGCAAGCAAGTAATTTCAACAGCGCAAACTTTTTCAGTGCGCACAACACCCTATGTCAGGGGTGTCAAACTCATTTTCACCGGGGGCCACATCAGCCTCACAGCGTACCTTAAAGGGTCGAAGTAAGTTTAGAACTGTATAAATGGAACTTCTTCTTAACTGTTACATTTGTACAGTAATGCTATTATAATTATCCCTTTGAGTGCAACCAGGAAGAATATATTGCCCCCCCCCCCCTTGTAGTTAGATAAGTGGGTATAAAGGCCCCTGTAGATGACAGTTATACCCGCCCATGTAGGTAGATAGGTATTTTTGCCCCCTGTAGCCAGGTAGTAATATGCCTCCTGCAGCCAGGTAGTTGCCCCATGTAGCCAGGTAATATGACCTCTGCAGCCAGGTAGTAGCCCCCTGTAGCCAGGCAACTGCCCCCTGTAGCCAGGTAAAATGCCACACATAGCCCCCCAGCAGCCAGGGAGATGCCCCACAGTAGCCAGGGAGAGGCCTCACATAGCCCCCCAGTAGACAGCGAGAGGCCCCACCGAGACCCCTGTAGGCAAGCAGATGCTGTAGCCAGGCAGATGCCCCACATAGTCCCCTGTAGCCTGGTAAATGTCCCACATAGCCCCTGTAGCCTGGTAGATGCCCCATATAGTCACCTGTAGCCAGGTAGATGCCCCATATAGTCCCCTGTAGCCTGGTAGATGCCCCATATAGCCCCCTGTAGCCAGGCAGATGCCCCATATAGTCCTCTGTAGCCTGGTAGATGCCCCATATAGCCCACCAGTAGACAGGTAGATGCCCCTTATAGCCCTCCAGTAGCCAGGTAGATGCCCCATATAGCCCCGCAGTAGCCAGGTAGATGCCCCATATACCCCCCTGTAGCCCGGTAGATGCCCCATATAGCTCCCCAGTAGCCAGGTAGATGCACCCTGCAGCTAATGAATATAAAATAAAAAAAAGGTACTCCCTCCTCATAGTCCGTGCAGCGCAGGCAGGTCCGGCAGCTGGTGTACGGTGTAAGCGGCGTGACGTCATCATGCCATTTACGCCATCACGCAGCTCCCAGGGATCTCCTGGGCTGGCAGAGGCCGCCGATCGAGGAGACCCAGCGGCGCAGGGGGCTTGAGGAAATCGGGGCGTCACGCCCCCTGTGACGCAGTATGTATGTACAGTGCTCACCGAGCGTTGTACATACAAAGGTGGAAGGAAGGAGGGAAATGATTCCTCCTGCCTTCTCTCTGTACCAGCAGCTGCACCGAGTGTGCAGCTGCTGACTGACTGTGCGGCCATGGTAATACGGCCGTGTGGAGCCAGAGAGAGCGCGGGCCGGACAAAAAATGCTGCGGGCCGGGTTTGGCATGCAGGCCTTGTTTTTGACACCCGTGCACTATGTGAACCCGGTCTTATGCTGCAAAGACAAAACTATGTTTTGTCTGTTCCTGCAGTCATGTATAACTCCCATGTCTCTGCCTCCTGTTCCTGAGCACTGGAGAGACATCTGGAGTCAGAGTAGGCTGGGTTCACACTGTGCTGTCAACCTGTTGGATCCTCTGTTGCAGGTTTTTTACCATCTTCTTATTATTCAGCTGATATGTTTTGGATACTACAGCCTAAATCAATTATTTCATGCTCAACATTATTTTGGATGTTTCACTTGAAGTGGGGATAGTATAGGGTTTGTATAATACAAGGCATAATCTTTTTAGTACTGAAAAGCATATATGTTTTTTACATCTCATGTTTCTTCCCCTTAGGCTTCTGGAAAAGCTGGTATATCTGGCAGAACATACAAGTTTAATATTGGTTACGTCTCTAATTACATGGTCCTATGAATAGTCCTGATTACACAGAGACCTCAAAAGACCTAGGAAAACAACGTAACCATGCAGGTGGCAATGTTAAAGAGTTATCTTGCAAATGAATCTCTATATTTAGAGGTCAAAGAACCAAATGAATCATTTAATTCAGAAGACTTTATTCTAAAATGCAAGTAAATGGTGCAAAGGATAAAAACGGTGGTAGGAATAGCGACCTGCCAGCATTTCAGAGATCAACCATTCAAATAAAGCAGAGAATATTGGTGACAGTAGTACATTGGGTCAGTGTAAGAAAATGCCACACACATCGTATAAGTTAAAGAGGTTTCTCATTTAAATGATAAGCTTTTAACATTTAGGGACAGATAACTGAAGACTTTTTCTAAACATGTTGCTTTGTTGATTTTTCTTGGTAATGAGATAAAGAAGATTTTATTACCTCTTAGGCTGCGTTTCCACTGCACACAGTCATTTTTTAAGCGTTTTTCGTTGTCTAAAACTGCTGAAAAAACGACTGAAAACACCACCCATAGACTTTATCAGCAAAAATGTTCTGTAGTCTCCACAGAATGTTGTTTTTCTTCTCGTTTTTGCTGCTGGTTGTTTTTTGAAGCATGTTGCAAAAAACACCAGAGCAGGGCAAAAAATTTACTATTGGAATCTATGTAAAGCAGCAGACTTTTTTGGCGCTGTTTTTGCAGAAATCCATAGCAATTATAATGCTGTGCATTTCTGCAACAAAAAAAGAACGCACCACAAACTGTTGTTTTTTCAGCAGCTTTTGACAGGCAGTGGACAAAAAAAATCATTTTTATGAACGTTTTCAGGATATGGTGTAGACCAAGCCTTAAAGCATACAACCCATGTCTACCTCTCACTCCAATCTTCTGTCAGTCACTCAGTCCATCCATGGTGAGTCACCTCCTGCGCTCTTGTCTATAGCAATGGACTTTGAAAGCTTCTCATTTAGCTAAGTAAACACTCTTTAGAGGTCTATAGTCTGAGTACCACACTCTTGCATACGTTGTCAGTGTAACAGGTCAGAAGCTAGGAACAGCAGAGCTGATGTGTCAGTCTCTGCTTTAGACCTGCCCACAGCCTAAACAGGAAGTGTGAGTCTGAAGCTGGCTGTGGCTGTGAAATTACATGGTGAGAAAACCCCTTTCATTTTAAAGTGTAAAGATGCTCTGGAGGCACTCAACCTACATATAAATTTAATGATCTAACACAGGGGAGCAAATTTAACATTATCAAATGCAGTCCAGAGTCTTTTGGATTACTAGCATAACAATGTACAAGTCTAATGTGGTACTTTACTTACCACTGGTTATTAATTTAAAGGAATTGTCTCACTTCAGACAGCATGTAAAAACCTCTAAACATAAGCCTATGAGCTATCATGTATACCTACTGAAAACAATATATGATGCTGACAGAAGAAGCTGTTTACAGTATATTCGCTGTAATATGTGCAGCCCTTTCACAGTCAGTGTGGTTGGCGATTGAAAGACTTCGGCTATGGCCTTTAATGATCATTATATGCTAAAGAAGCGGAAACATTGTTTAATGTACCCTGTAAACATGATGCAATAAACGCGGTTTAAGTCTCAACAGAGCCAGTGTTATTCAGAGCCATTTTCTTCGGTGCGAAGATACCTTTAATTATAAATCGACATAAAGCTCATTACTTAAGTTCATTATCCAAGACATTTTCACCTCAGTGATATAAGAAAAATTAAACTAGGGAATCCAAGTACGACAGGACAGACTCAGCAGTCATGGTCTGCATGTTTTTTAGTCTGTGTATCTGAATAATCATTTGATGGGATGTGTTCTAAATAATAGCAGTGTGGAGTTCAGTTAGGGCTTGTTCACATGGCGTTTTCACTCCGTGTTACATCCGCTTTTTAGATCTGTCTCTGGGACCGACAGGACGGACCCAGAGACGGATCTAAAGAATTAGCAGTGAGATGATCACTGTGGGAAACACGCAGCGGCGTTCACATGAGAGTTCGCCGCTGTGTGCTTCCCTCCTGCCTGTCGGCTCCGTCTTTGAAAGAATTTACATGCAATTCTTTCAAAGATGGAGCCGGGGAACACGTAGCGGTGATCTCTCATGTGAACGCCGCTGCGTCTTCCTCATAGCAAGCAGTGATAATCTCACTGCTAATTGTTTAGATCCGTCTCTGGGTCCGTCCTGTCAGTCCCAGAGACGGATCTAAAAAGCACTTGTAACATGGAGTTAAAACGCCGTGTGAACAATCCCTTAGGGTGCTTTCACGCAGTGCGTTTTTGATGAGTTTTTTATGCATTTTTTGTGCAGGAAGGCGATTTTACCGCGATTTTTGCGCAGAAATGTACACCATTAATAGCTGTGCCTTGCTGCAAAAAAAACGCATCAAAAACGCACTGTGTGAAAGCACCCTTAGTGAGGTCAATCATTCTGTGAAAAAACAGGTGTGAATCAGGTGGCCCTTATTTAAGGGTGAAGCCAGCACATGTTGTACATGCATTTCTGCTTGAAAGCCTGAGAAATAGGGTTGTTCGAGACATTGTTCAGAACAGTGTACCATGAGTAAAATGTTGATTGGAGAAGGTAAAACAATGATAGGTTGTTCAGCTAAAATGACCTCCAGTACTTTAAAGTGAAAAGCAAAACCAGAGAAACGTGGAAGAAAATGGAAGACTGGTGTCCCCTCTGCCTGTACTCTGCCAGTGACAGGTGGCGCCGTGGTCCGCATGTCGGGCTGTGATCTGCCTCGTACTGCCAGCGGGTACTCACCTCGCCGCACTCCTGCTCCTCTGCACTCCTCCATCGGCCGGTGCGCTTCTCGCTCCCTAGGGCAAGCACGCCGGCTCCCTAAGGTTTAAAGGGCAATCGCGCTGGTGATTGGTTAATTGCAGGTCACTGACTCCATATAACCGGAACACCTCCTCTGGTTCCCTGCCGGATCTATAGTGCCTAGTACCGTAGAGGAAGCATTCCAGAGTGCGTTCCTGCCGTGTTTCTGACCTGTTGTTACGTTTTCTGATTTCAAACCTTAGCCGTCTGCCCTGACCTTCCTGTCTGTCCCCAACTACGAGTTTGCTTCACGATTTGGTACCTCGTTGCACCTCGGCTGCCATCGCAAGCAAGTCGCATCAGGGGTAGCAACCTGGTAGGACTCTCACTGCGGCAAGCCTTGTGGCGAACTCTGGTGAACACCGGGACCTACTTAGATTCCGCTCCCTGGCGTGGCTTCTACCATTGCTTGTGGTGGTCCAGACGATCCACTACTCCTGCAATTACATCTATTACTATAGTTTCGGGCATATTTACCATGGACCAGTTTGCATAAATCAAAATACTTAGAGGTCATGTAGCCTTATGCTGAGGAAGAAATGCCCTTGAAATGGGCGTTTCAACAAGACAATGACCCTAAACACACCATTAACAAGCAAAATCTTGGTTCCAGTCCAACAAAATTGAGGTTAAGGAGCGGCCAGCCCAATCCCCGGACCTTCATCCAATAGAACACTTGTGAGGTGACATCAAAAATGCCGTTTCTGAGGCAAAGCCAACAAATGCAAATAAATGGTGGGCTGTAGTCAAAGCATCCTGGGCTGGAAAAGAAGTTGACAGGTGCCAGAAGTTGGTTGACTCTATGCAACATACTGTAGATGTGAAGCAGTTCTAAAAAACTGTGGTTATACAACTAAATATTAGGTTACCGATTCACAGGAATGACAAATCCTAAAAAACAAAAAAAGAGTACATATCGTGAGTTTGTAAAGACAAATGCAGACACTGCTATTTTTTGGAACAGCCCAATGTTCATTTTTTGCTATTTTCTGTAACGTAGTTAACAATTATACACAGTTCTCATGATGTTTTAATTTAGAAAACAGTGTGCAATGTTTCCAATGCATGGAAATAAAAACCATTACAAGGATTTTGTGTTTAGCTCATGTTTTTGAACACACTGCTAATATTTTTAACACAACTGTATGTTGGTATGTAACTAAACCCGTTTTTTTTAGCAAAACCCTTTTGGAAACAAGGGGCCCTAAAAAAAAAAATAATAATACAAAGGAAATAAGGTAAGGGAAGGCCTAGTTAAAAAAAGAATTTTCCCTTTGTGCAATTAAGGCAGTTTTTTTCCCGAGGCCGAGAAACCCCAACCTATTTGGTTTGCGTGTTTTTGGGGAAAGTAAAGCATTGAATTATCAGTAGTTTATAAGCCCATGTACAACAAAATGTTTTCAGTATTATTTCCTAACTACTATGGGGGTAATTTTTTACATCAACCATACGAAACACTTGATATTGTTCACCACTTCCATACAGACATATGCTGGGGGGGATCTAGATTTTCAAAGTATCCCGTACCAACCCGGTTTCAAATCAAAAGGAACTCCCAAAACTTACGTATCCCAAAAATTTAGCAAAAGCGCTTAAGCTAAAAAAACAACCCTCACGTTCCCACCTTTTTTTTACTTAACTATTAGTTGTATGGTCTCAATCGGTTTTTTTACAAGGCCCCTTTTCTTGAATTTTGGCCCCAGCGGATGGGGTGTCCCGGTGACTTGTTCTGTATGGACATATTCTGAGGCCTAGAGAACGGGGGAAACCCTAAGGGTCATGAAAGAGGGAAGAAGCTTTGACTTCAATTCATCGTAAGAAAATTGGCCAAGTTTACAAATAAAATATGAAAAGAAAAAGTTTAGAAACGGGGAATTTGAACGATGAGAGAAAAGGGAATTCTGGGCTTTTGATTGGTGCAAATTGGTTTGGAAGAATCAAGGGAAAACGGGGCTAATGGATCGAGAAATTCAAGGAACTGTCAAGTTCGGTGGAGGAAAATTTAGTTGGGGGTTTTTTTTCACAGCCCAAAAATATTGGATACTTTATCAGGATTTGATGGTGATTCATGGGGGTACGAAGTCCTACAAGAGAGTTATTATACACTGATATAGGGTTTA
>JAODAL010019297.1:0-72468 GCA_025379985.1 Phyllomedusa bahiana | reverse complement strand
AAAACAAAAGGAAAATTTTTGTAAAAAATAAGTAACTGTACAGCAGACCAAGTTCACCAACACATCTAAAGAAAGTAAAATGGCTACGAAAGTCAGTATCTGCATCAAGGTCATTTTATCCCCCATTTACAGAGGGATTGGGTTTTACAAATATTCTGCCCAGAGTCTACTAAAAAACCTAATTTATTATTCTGTGTTCAGTCTAATTGTAAAAATTTGGCTGCAGATGTCAAAGCAGATACAAGGAAAGTCAAATAATTTTCTATTGCATCATGTATCATCAATCACTGTGTAGAAAAGAGCTTGGACTTGAAAATGTCATGGATGTTAAGCAATGTATAGCTTTCAATATATAGGGACAGGTAATTGAAGACTTTTTTTTAAATACACTGGTCTTTTGATTTTTCCTTGGTCAGGAGGTAAGAAAGATTGTATCTGCTCTAAGTGCACACAGGTTTTGCTGGTTACCATCCTGCTCTCCTTTCCTGATTAAATAGAGAGCAGGGAGTGATGTTATTAGGTTGGCCGCAGTCCTTACCTTAAAAATTAGAAAATTAATAAGTGAAAAGCACTTGTACTCACCACTCTAAAGTCTGTAACTTTTTTTACTAAAGATTCCTGCTTTTATGTCAGTGTGAGGCGTCGACCCCATAGACATGTATTACGATCGTATTGTATGCACGGGGGGATGAGGCGTAATCCATAGTTCTCTTGAGGCTATGGTTTACCGAATTGCGGGGTGTTTTCACCACGGGTTTAAGCGCAATACGCAGCAAAATACTCCTGCAATTACGCCTCAAAATAAGCCATGTGAACATACCCTAAGAACAAATTCATTTGAATAAAAAACTTTTTTTTTCTTTTTGTTACACAGAAAAAACATGGCTGAAGGAAAAGCTTGCATTTTTTTTGCTTGTCTTTGAATTGTTAGAAAAAATTAACATACGTCTGCACTAGTAGCATACAAAATGTCAGCCTGTAAAGCTGACTTCAATGTCTTTCAACACGGTTAAAGGGGCGGAAGCCCGCTGCTCAAATAAATGCTCCCCCAAAAATTAAATTTTCAACACGGCAGTGACACTATGGGGAAATACCATTTCCCTATCGTTTAAGTTATTGCAAAGGAAATGGGTTGCGTGAAGAATGCGATTATGGCAACACATTGAGAATAGCACACAAAGCTGATGAAAAATGTGTGTATAATAAAAGAAAAAAGTAAGCTATAAATAATATAGACCACAAAATCATATTCAGAGTATTTTGAATTTATAAACAAACCCCAGGTGGCAAATTGCCTATTCCTTTACATCCATCTCACATCCAAAAATGCCATGCTATCACCCTCACACCACGGGGGGCCCCCCCAATGTTCCCTTTTGGGGTTTTGAGTTGTTTTTTGTAGCACGAGAGGGGGCCACACAATGTTTTGGTTTTTAAAGTTCTGGGTGAAATTGGGTCTAGTAATACGGGTTTTTAATTAGGAAACCTCTAAATTTTTTTGCAGAATCTTTTTTTTCCCCGGGGAATCTTCAGATGCCCTAAAATAAGAGCAGCACGGGTAATAAAAACATTGTCAAGCAGTTATTCTCTATGATTCTTAGGCTAGGGTCACACAGCATAGGAAAAAAACTCATTAAAAAACCAAAAAAAAAAAACCTTTGAACCTGAGTTTTTGTCGGGTTTTTGTCCAAAGCAGTGGGTTACCGAAAAGGGGTTTTTTGGGGGGTTTTTTTATTTTTGTGATTTTTTTTTTTGTTTTTTTTCAGGCAGTATATGTGAAAATTTCTCCGTCAGATTTTCAGAGGTTTCTAAATACTAAAAACCACAGAAAATCTGATGGAAAACCTGTGATGTGCAGACATAGCCATAGACTTCAATAATACATTTTCTGCCGGGTCCGGGGTTTACAAATTTCCCTAAAACCTCCAGCTTTGAAAACGACCAAAAAAAAGACCCGGGGAGACTACGGGGCAGTTTTTTGTATTGATTCTATTGAAAAGTTCTCCGGCAGATTTTAAAAATACAAAAAACCCACTAAAAAACCGATGGAAAACCTGCGCCTGTGCCTTATGGGGCTGTATGTAACATTTTATGATACAGGAAATACAGTAGGTTAATGTTTGACATATACTCAAACTCTGCGTAAGTTTGGGAGGGTAATTATCTATGCTTAAAGAAAAAAGCCTTTCCACCGTTTAAAAGTTTTCAACTTGAAATACCAGACTATATATTTGTAGAAGAAACAAAACTGAGTCTTCTCATGACTTCAAGGTGAATGAGTGGTGTGGTGGATGGGTGCTCCATACAGAACTTGACAGTGAGGTATGATATAAACCCCTTTCTATAGACAAGGCATTGAGGCGAGCCAACCAAAAAACATGTAATTCAGTCCAGAGCTGCTCTCTTGTGCTTAACCACGTCTAGTTGCTACAGCAAGTGGTGACATCACCTTAGGTGGACTATTTGATGGCTCCTCAACTTTTGTTTAGTATTCCTACTGTAGCAGCTTGTATTATACTAATTGTCTTGACTTTTCAGATTTCTGTTCTGTCCTAAACTTACTCCTATGGATTTATGACTGGTAATTTACTCTATGTTCCCTGATATCTTGCCTTGCCAAAAACTTTGAATTTCTCCAGGCTTGAGAATTTTTAAAACCTTTTACGGGGCAGTATAAAACTCAAAAGGGGTGTACTGTTTAATTTTTAATTTGAAAAAACTGTGCCTGACATAAATTTTCATGCTATCTCAACAATAATTTTCAGGAACTTAACCGGGTCTGACCTAATGGTAAAGGGTTCCTTAGGGCATGTCCCACTGCAGGGTTTCGCCGGTTTTTACCCGGTTTTGGGTTTTTACGACCCCCTAAAAACTGGCCAAAATGAGCCCATGGGCTCTAGGGGAAATCCTGCAGCAGCCCAACTGCAGGGTCTTCCGTCCGGGGGTTTTGCCCCCCCGGGCCCCGCCTAAAACATTCATCAAGCCAATCTTCCGTCGGTTTTCGGGGTTGCAATTGTAAGGGGGAGGGCTTTTCTCCACTCATCGCGGAGAAAAGCCCCCCACCCCCCACCTCCCATGACCGAGGGGACGGCCGCAAAATAGTACAAATACCGGCTGGCAAACCGACCAGTATTTGTCCTGTGCAGTGGGAATGCACCCTTAGACTACATTCTAGTTAATTAGAACCAAACTGATTGTAAAGCTGTCTAGATTCTCATTTCATATTTACACAACTTTGTGGCCTGCGCTAATAGCCATGGTCCATCCTTCTCCTGCTAAAGCTAGTCGTGCTATCACTATCTGGCTCTGTATGCCCTAGTCCATGTTGACCTGCTCTGCTCAATGACTGTCCCTCTGCCATGATGTGTGTAGCTTTCAGGAATAAAATTAGGAATTAAAATAAGGGGTGGACAAAACATAAATGATGGCGCACACTGTTTGTCCTATAAGTAGAAAATGTAGGATGGGGCTGTAATACCGGTGAGCTCAGGCGGCACAGGAGTACGACTGGGGTCTTTATAACGATTTATTGAACTTCAGAACAGATAATCATGATACAGTAAAGTCAGTAAACGTAACCGGAGTCTCTGTGGAACAGTCTCTTGTCTCTTTACACTGGGGACGTCTTCTCCGACGTGCCTGTGGGACAGGAGTCTCTCTTCTTTAATCACACATAATTTCTCTCTTTGATTCCTCCATGAAACACAACGTTTCGACCACAAACGATCTTTGTCAAGTTTGTGATCAAAACGTCATGGTTCATTGAGACATAAAAGAAATTTGATTATTCTTTAAACACAGGAGTGCTGACTTGGAATAAAGAGTTGGATTTTTTGCAAATATATCCATACGGTTAGTGCTGTTGGACTTCTTTCTATACACTTCCTAGGTGGGCTAGGGGATCTGCACGATGCTGGTGTGCTCCAGGCTCCTGTGTAATCCATACTGCTCAGATAGCCTCAACCTATTCTTGCTGGGCTGGGTCTGGGTGAGCACTGAGCAACTGACTGGCTGTCAGTCCCTAACTATAGTTGCTACTTCCTTCCTTCACTTGTCACCAAACTTAAAGAGGAGGTAGAGGTAGCCATATTTAAGGTGGCATAAGGCTGGATCCACACGGCATTGAACAAAAACTGTCCAATAGTCATCCGTTTTTTGTCTGATGCACGACCGCAGTTTTTGTCACTGTTTTGTCAAAAACCGCGGTCGGTTCTCATTTTTTTGCCGTCGGCCCATACAATTGTATGGGAAACCTATACTATGTCAAAACGTAAAACGCCGGCGTATGTAGGAGCAAGTTCCTAAATCTGACGGCGCCAGAAAATGAGAGGTACTTTGGCGCTTTAGTAATGTATATAATATAAATGAATGCCAGAATTCGATAATGGCTCCTAAAACAGTTCATTGAGTTGCTTTTTAATTTAAAATGTATTATGTTAATACTAAAATTTTAAATACTATGTTAATTTGTGTTCTGAAAAATGTAGGTCAGTGGGTCAACTTTTATATGACATACAACAATAGCCAACACTCCACAGGTCTTGCTGAGACCTGTGGTGCAACATGCAAGATCACTACCATAGTTTCTATTCACTGACAAACTATTCTATCACCTTTTCTTTTATTTCTAGCCTGCTGTGATGTTTTGTTTTTCATGATAACACTATGATAACTCCGTAAATACACGACTGACAGCAGGATTTATTGTAGATGCTGTATTGGTTTAATAAATTTATACTATTTAATTTAAAATTCATTTTAGATTATATTAATTTTAAATACATTTTATAGGAGATCATTTTATATTTTTGGATGTTATATAAATTTATATTACATATTATATTATTACATTTATATAATTTAATTTTATAAAGTTTGATAATTATCATAAATTACTTTTTATTATTTTACTGGTTGAGAAATAGGGGATATTTTTTTGCCCTAATAGCAAATCTAGTTCCACTATGACTACTCAGTCTCAGGCAGATCACATTAAAATTGGTCTGACTGTTCGAGTAGTTATTTATTATTATTATTATTATTATTATTTTCATTTATTTTGGAGCGCCCGTGATTCCAGGGCGCTGTACATTTCAGGCGGGTACATAAATAACATTGGTGAACCAATTACAAAGTGACAATAAGTGACTAACAATGGTACAGAGGGAGAGGTCCCTCCCCGCGAGGGCTTACAATTACAGGGAAGGGGTGAAGAGACAGAAGGTGGGGGGCAGACATGTTTGGGGGGGCGGACCCAGTGCAAACAGTTTAATGTTGGTTTTTAGGCAATCCTGAAGAGGGTAGGTTTTCAGGTTACATTTGAAGTGGTGAGAGAGGGGGAGGGGTCGGGGGTTTTGGGGCAGTGAGTTCCAAAGTGTGGGGGAAGCACGAGGAAGGTCTTGGAGACGGTTATGTGAGGAGGTGATAAGAGGAGAGCAGAGGAGAAGGTCCTGTGAGGAGCAGGAGGTTGCTTGAGGGGGGGGTATTTAGAGGTTAAGGCAGAGATATATGAAGGGAGAGGTTGTGGAGACCCTTGTAGGTAAAAGTTGCTAACTTGAACTGGATTCGCTGGGCAATGGGTAGCCAGTGAAGGGATTGGCAGAGGAGAGAGGCAGGGGAGTAGCGAGGAGAGAGGTGAATCAGACGGGCAGCAGAGTTAAGGATAGTTTGGAGGGGAGCAAGGGTGCTAGTTGGGAGGCCACAGAGAAGGATGTTGCAGTAGTCGAGGCGGGAGATGACGAGGGCGTGGACAAGCATTTTTTGTGCTTTCAGAGTTAAGAAATGAGCGGATCGGGAAATATTTTTTAGGTGGAGGTGAGGCTGTGGATGTGTGGTTTGAAGGACAGATTGGAGTCAAAGGTTATCCCAAGGCAGCAGACCTGTGGTGCTGGTGAGAGAGTGTAGCCATTGACAGTGATAGAGAAGTCAGGTGGAGGATAGAATGGGACGGTGGGGAAATAATAAATTCAGTTTTCTCCAAATCTAGTTTTAGGAGACGGGAGGAGAAAAGGAGAAAATGGATGAAAGACAGCCAGGGATGCGGGAGAGAAAGAGGTGACATTGGGCCGGGGGATGTAGAGTTGGGTGTCATCAGCATACGGGTTGGTATTGAAACCCGGGTGTGAAGCTATGAGCTGACCCAGAACAAGAGTGTAGATAGAAAAGGTAGTGGGCCCAGGATGCCCCCTGGGGACACCAACAGAGAGAGCCAGGGGGAGGAGGAGGGGGGGAGGGGAGAGTGAGAAACGCTGAATTTTCCGATCAGTGAGGTACGAGGAGATCAGGAGAGGGCCAAGTCCGTGATCCCGAGGGAGGAGAGGATGTGTAGGAGAAGTGAATGGTCGACAGTGTCAAAGGCAGAGGAAAGGTCGAGGAGGAGAAGCAAAAGAGTAGTGGCGTGAGGCTTTGGCAGTTGCTAGGTTGTTGGTGACCTTTGGTTAGGGCGGTTTCAGTAGAGTGGTGGGGCGGAAGCCTGATTGCAGTGGGTTTAAGGAGAGAGTTGGTGGAGAGATTGGGAGGACAGTTGAAGATGGACGTGTTGCTCAAGGAGTTTAGAGGCGAATGGAAGCAGGGAGATGGGGCGATAGTTGGACAGTGAGGAGGGGTCAAGAGATGGTTTCTTTAGGATGGGGGTGATGGTAGCGGTGTTTAAAGGAGGAAGGGAAGATGACAGAGGATAATGATAGATTGAAGAGAAGGGTGAGGGTGGATGATAACAGCACTAAGGTCAGGGATGAGGTGGGATGGGAGTGGGTCAAGACTACAGGTGGTGAGGTTCGATTTGGACAGTAAAGCGAGAGCTTGTCAGGAGTGACAGGACAGAAGGAAGTTAGAGGGAAATAGTCATGAGCAGGTGCAGAGGTGGGCTGTGGGGACACTGCAGGAATCGAGGGAGGGTGAGGGGACTGCAGGGTGGGAAACTTTGTTGATGAGATGTATTTTATTATGGAAGTGATTGCAAAATCATCTGCTGAGAGGAGAGATGGGGGAGGGGGTGCTTGTGGACGCAGAGGAGTGAAGGTGTTAAAAAATTTGTCTGGGGATGTGGGACAGGGAGGATATGAGGGTGGTGAAGTAGTTCTGTTTGGCTGAGGTGAATGCGGATTTAAATGTTTGTAGTGATTCTTTATATGAGATGAAGTCGTCGGTGGAGCGGGTTTTCTTTCAGCGGCGTTCGGCAACTCTGGAAGCTCGCCTCAGCTGTTTGGTGGAGTCTGTGTGCCAGGGTTGTTTTCATTTTGCGGGTTCTGTTGTGTGTGAGAGGGGCGACAGCATCAAGGTGGAAGTGATTGTGTTGTTGTAGAATGTGGTTGCTGGTCTGGATCAGCAAATGAGGATATGGTTAAAGAGAGGTGCAAGAGAGTCAGAGAGAGTGCAAGGGTTGATGTTTTGTAGGTTCCTGCGTGGGTGTACTAGATTTGGTGAAGAAAGGGCAGGTGGAGTGATGATGGAGGAGAAGGTTTAGGAGGTTGTGGTCGAGATAGGGAGAGGAGAGTTTGAGAGGTTAGATAGGGGCAAAGGGCGGGTGAAGATGAGGTCCAGGGGGGTGTCCGTCTGTGTGAGTGGCTCCAGAGGTCCATGGGAGAGGCCAAAGGAAAAGAGAGTGACAGGAGTTTGTTAGTAGTGGAGTGGGGTGTATCGATTGGAATGTTAAAATTCCCATGATAATAGTGGGGATGTCGTGGGAAAGAAAGTGGAGGACCAGGAGGGAAAGGGTCAAGGAGGTTTGGGGGCAGGGCCCGGGGATCGGTAGACAACAGCCACTTGGAGGTTGGAGGGGGAGTAGATGCGGACAGAATGCACCTCGAAGGAGGGGAGGGTGAGGGAAGGTACTGGTGAATGGAGAGAAAGGAACAGGTATCTGACAGAAGAAGGCCGACACCTCCACCATGTTTATTGCAAGGGCGGGGGGTGTGGGTAAACTGGAGCCCACCATAGGAGAGTGCAGCAGGGGAAGTTGTGTCAGAGGGTGTCAGCCAAGTTTCTGTTAATCCAAGGAAGGTTAGATTGCGTGAGATGAAGAGGTCGTGGATGAAGGGAAGCTTGTTGCACACAGAACGTGCATTCCAGAGGGCTCCAGACATGGGGATAGGTGCTGGAGGGGTGAGGGGGATGGTTTTGAGATTTATGTGGTTGATAAAGTGTGTGCTGCTTGGTCTGTAAAAGATGCCTGAAGCCACAATGGGGATGTGCTGAGGGGGCCCTGGGTTGGGAGATATGTCCCCGGCAGCAAGGAGAAGGAGGTAGAGAGTGAGGAGGTGTGTGTGGGATAGAGAAAAAGGTGGTTGTGTGGGTTTTTTGAGAAAGGTCTTAATGTTGTGGAAGAGGTGAAGAGTAGAGGTCAGGTGTGAGGGTAAGACAGAAGGGGAGATATGGAATCCATTGCCCAGCGCGGGTGTCTGGGGGGAGACAAGGAGTTTGATGATTAGGGAGGCAGTGATGATTGTGGCAGAGAGGTGCATATTGGGTGCTGTTAGAGTGAGGAGCTGGGAAGGGTCTTGGTTACCTTTGGTTCACTTCTGGTTATGCCTCAATAGCACATTGGTAGATGAGGTTCAGTGTTGTCAAACGTAAAGTTATACTTTTTGCACCCAAAAATATACAAGCTCAAAATAAAACCTAAACAGAATCCACAACACTTAACGTACGTAAATTTCATTAGGTTGCCGTAAAGTGTACATTGAGGTCAGTGAAGGGAGCAACAGCTGTTTTTTGTGTATACAAGCTTCATGCAGGCACTTTGTCCAGTGGTATTAGATTTATGGAATTTTGATCCAGGTGGGCAACAAACCATACTTCCACTTTAAGGCTCCATCCATATGACCTCTACGGCATCTGCTTGATTTACACATCCTAAAATGTTTACACTATATATGACTGATAGAACTAATTGCATGGCATACGGTTACAGTGTAAAGCAGATGCTAAATGGACACTTTTTTGCAATTTGTCATAAGAGTCTATGGACACATTTAGTTTATTTGTCAGGCATATTTCCCTGTACATGCACTACTCAAAAAAAGTTACGGATATTTGGCTTTTGGCTGAAATTTCAGAATCAACATAAAATTTATTGAATTTTTTTGGGTTAAAATCACTAAGGGCGACATCTATCAAGCTTGAGGCATCGGAGCGCACGTTTTCGCCAGATCGAACGTGAAAGCTGCGCCTCATGTTTGTCGGCGCCCGAGGTGCGTCATCATGGGTTAAAGTCCCCCTGCCCGCGAGGTGTGGGGGCGCAGTGCGGGACTTGGCGCAGTGTGGGACGCGCCTAAGATTGGGCCCCCAGGAGGTGGTATAAATGCGGTTTTTAAGTCCCTGCCCTCGCCAGTGTGTGAGGCGCATGCGGGGCTTGGCGCAGTGCAGGACTGCGCCCCTAACGTATTCCGATTCGAGACAGGCTGGAAAACAGCGAGAAATCATTAAACATTTAGTGAAAGCAAAAAGAGTTGTCTTTCAAATGAATCAATGAATAAAGTGAAAAAATAAAGCTTTCAAAAAGCGATTAAATGTAGTAAAAAAATTGATCATTAAAAAATTAAAGTGAAAATATATAAGATCGCTAAAGAAATAAAACTCAGTCTCAGTCCGTGCGGGATGGTATGAAAAAAAAAAAACGTTTTATTAGGTGTAAAACATTATCTGAAAAAAGTTTAAACCTTCTAAAAATACAGAAATAAATCACTAACAAAAAACAATAAAAGGGCAACATCGGGAAATTTTGGGTATTGGGAAAAATTGCCAGGAAAAAAACCCGTAATTCAAATTCTGTAAACGCTTTTCCCTGGTCGGCATAAACCCGCCAATCAGAATGGAGCGGGCAATGAACCTTATAACATGGGGGGAAATATTAACCAATCAAATGAAAAGGCGGGACAGTTCAAAATACAGTTTTAAAAAGGGGAGAAAAAGAGTGATTGGTTGAGTAGCGGGGGCTTGGGTATCCCACCATCAGAGCGCGGCTACTTTTTTCCTTGTGTCTTGGAGAGATCGGGGCACTGAAATTCAGAACGTGTGGCATGGAGTTAGTAAAAAAATCGTTTGTCGCCGGACGGGCTACATCAGAAGGGGGGATATAAAAAAACTCCCGGGAAATACAGTAATTAAAATTTGGGGTAAGCTTTTCTTTGGGTCGGCAAAACCAACCAAAGAATGGAACGACAGTCCCCATTATAACCTATTTTAGTAGTGTTGCTAATCAATGAAAAGGGGGGGCGTTCAAATTACAGTAAAAAAGGAGAAAAAAGGCTGTTGGGTTTGGGCCCCAGGCGGCAGATATGAATCCCCCAATCTATGTAGCAAATGGAAACCTCCAAACGGGTCACGATGCCAAACGGATCGTCCCCAAAAAACAGTTTTATTCCATATTATAACGAGTTTAAAAATTTTTTCGGGTAAAAAAATAGTAACACGTTTCAGACCGATTGGGCCCTTGATCACAGCTCTGGGCCCTTGATCCTTTCAGACCGATAGGGGGCCCTTTGATCAAAAAAAAAATGAATTAGTAAATTTTCATTTTATTTCTTTATTTTTGTTACCCCCATTTTATTGTTATTTTTATAGGATCTGTATACACTCACCGGCCATTTTATTAGGTACACTTTTTCCAATGCCGTTAACACTTAATTTTAATACCCAATCACATGGCGGAACTAGTGCTTTAGGCATGTAGACTGGTAAGACAATCTCCGAGTTCAAAGAGCATCAGTATGGGGAAAAAAGGTGATTTGAGTGCCTTTGAACGTTGGATGGTTGTTGGTCCCAGAAGGGCTGGTTGGAGTATTTCGAAACTGTGATCTCTGGGATTTTCGCACAAACCATCTTTTGGGTTTAAGAGAATGGAAAAAAAAAAAAACATCCAGTGAGCGGCAGTCTGTGGGCGAAATGCCTTGTTGATGCCAGAGGTCAAAGGGAAGGGGGAGACTGGTTCGAGCGAAGAAAAGGAACAGTGACTCAAAAGCCACCCCTTAAAACCAAAGGGGCAGAAAAGGGATTCTGAAGACGTATGGCGAACTTTGAGGCAGATGGGGTACAGCAGCGAAGGGGCCACACCGGGTGCCACTCTTTTTAGCTAAGAAAGGAAAAAGGGCTCCCCAAATTTTCCAAGCTCTCGAAATTGGACAGTAGAAAATTGGAAAAAAAAGTTGCCTGGTCTGTGGTCTCGATTTCTGCTGCGCATTCGGAAGAGTGGGGCAGAAATTTTGGGGCAACAACATTTAAAGCATGGATCATCCTGCTTGTATTACGGTTCGGCTGGTGGTGGGGGGTTTTCATGGTGTGGGGGGAAAATTTTCTTGGCATCTTTGGGCCCTTGGTACCAATTGGCATCGTTTTTACACCTTGTTTATCATGCCCCGAAAAATTTAGGCAGTTTGAAGGCAAAAGGGGGTCCAACCCCCCTTTACCTGGTGTACCCAAATTTAAAAAGGCGGTGAGTGTAAATTTGTGGTCTTTTCATTTGATTTGGGCATGTACAGTTTTATTATAGATTGATTAGAAAACCCATAAAAGCATCGCTTGCTCTCCCCTTTGGCCAAATAACCGCGCCTTTTTAACTTGCAAACCAAAAAAGAGCTCGCTCTGCATTTCTTTTCCCCATTTGAATCTATGGGTAAAATAGCTACCCCCTGATTTGTAAAAGGCGTGCCCCCCTTCCCCCAACCAATCACGTCCTAGAATATTTCCCTAGACGTAATAAAATTTTGGGCGCCCTTCTACCCGCCCTTCCCCTCTCCCTTCAAAATAGAGGGACTAATATGATTTGGGGGATTATATCTGCGCCTGGGGTCAACCAATAGTCTTTTCGCCTTTTTTCTGTATTTGAATGTCCCCCCCTTTTATTTGATTGGTCAATCTACTCCATGGTTATAAGGGTCACTGTCGCTCCTATTTGTTTGGTTTGGGTTTTTCCCAACCCAATGAGAAGAGCTTACAGAATTTAAATTACTGTTTTTCCCCGGGGCAGTTTCTTTTCCCCAAATTTCCCTGATGTAGCGCCGGTCTCGGCGACAAACGCGTTGTTAGGTTTTTTTTTCTGTATGTTTATAAAGATTTTCGTTTTTTAAAGAATTTTTTAAAACCCTAATAAAAACATTTATTTCTAATACTCAGCCTCCGGCGCTGAGATTCCATTGCCCGATCTCCCATTGATTTTAAAGGGGGAAAAGTAGCTCGCGCTGTGATGGCCGGGTACCCCAAAACCCCGCTAGCTCCCCAATGTCTTTTCTGCCTTTTTTACTGTATTTTGAGCTGTCCCCCCTTTTCCTTTGATTGGTCCCAAAACTACTCCTTGGTTATAATGGTTCTTGTCGCTCCTATTCTGATTGGCTGGTTTCTTTGACCAATGGAAGAGTTACAGAATTGAAATTTTGTATTTCCCGGCAATTCTCTTTAAACGCAATTCCCGATTAGCGCGGTGGGCGAAAACGCGTTGCTAGTAATTTGATTGAAGTATGTTTTTAGAAGGTTTGAGCTCTTTTTCAGATAATGTTTTACACCTAATAAAAACGATTTTTTGGGTATACTCCTGCCTCACGGAGCTGAGATTTATTTTTTTTTGCGATCTTATATATTTTTCCTCTAATTTTACGTTCTCGCTTCACTTCGCCTCCTCCGGCCCATTTAGACCAGAATCAACTAGGTCTGCCTGTCGGAGCTGCAATGCTCCTCACTTTGCCGAACCGCAATCATGCATGCCTCGGAGTATTCGAAAGTGCCGCGTCCCGCCCTAGAACGCCCACACGGCGCCCATTGCACGCCACTTCATGTTAGGCGCAGCCGAAAGTGGCGAAGCTTGCGCCTAACATCACATCCCAGCGTCCCACAGGGGATTCGGATCGGTGAGCCGCAGTTTTAGCCAGAAAACAGGCGCAACTCCCGATCATACATGTCGCCCTAAATTAGAGCATTTCTTAGTTTTAGAATGCACATGTCCAACTATTCATTGTTCCAGAACTTTTTGCACAACTTGTTGATTTCTAACAAGGAGCTTAATGGCAAAATTCACAACAGGTGTTTGATCCCTGATTCGCCCAATAAATTTAGGGGTCAATTTGAATTGGGATTTAAACAGTCCTCTTCATCCTGCTGTTCACATTTTGACATCATGAGTCCAAGACAACACCTCACAATTGATCAGAAGAACCTTGCTATTGCGAGGCTTCAAGCAGGATGCTCACAGATGGAAGAAGCCATTGAGCTTAGTGTGTCACAGAGTGTCATCAGCAGGTTGTATCAGAGATACAGAAAGACTGGAAGAGTCAGCGAAAGGCAAAGAGGTGGACACCCTTTGGCTACATCACACACTGATGACTACTTCACTGTAAACAATGTCCTGCGGAAACAGATGATGAATGCCACACAACTAAAGACAAGTTTAAGGAAGGTGGTAGGCAACCAAATGTCTCGTTAGACCATTTGTAACCATTTACATCAGCGTGGTCTGCATGCTGGATGACCGACAAGGGTAAATGACCTCACCAGTAGACAAATCATCATCTTGCATGGGCCAGGGCGCAGCTACACTGCACGAGGGACCAGTGGTCCTCATTCCTTTCCAGTGATGAAAGTTGATTCACTCTGAGCAGAAATAATGGCCGCTAAGGATGCTGGAGACGTCAATGAGTGTGCAATGCATCAGTCACTGTTATCACCAGACGAGCCTTTGGTGGTGGTGGCATTAGTGTCTGCAAGTTTGTCTAGTCAATACAGAACTGCCCTACACTTTGTGAATGGTACAATGACAGCCTCTATTACGTGAATAATCATTGTACCACTGCATGAACAACACAGGGCTGATGTCATCTTCATGGACGACAATGCTATAGCTCATGGAAGTTGCATCATTAGGAAACGGCTGTTGGAGAATGGGGTACTTCAAATGGAACAGCCTGCACTTTCTCCAGATATGAACCTCCTCGAAAACCTGTGGGATCAGCTGAGTTGTTGTGTAGAAGCTCGTAACTCTGTACTCCTGAACCTGAAGTGTGGGACGTCATGCCTCAGTAGTCAATAACTCGACTTAGCATGAGACGTCGCTGTAATTGATGCTCAAGGCCACATGACATGTTATTGAGACATATTATGATGGTGTGCACGCTCCACTTTTGTTGGCTTTTATTTATTAAATTGTTTGAGATGAGAAAAGCAACATTGCATGCTTCTAGTTAAGTGGCCGACTTTCAGGATAAAATATCACTGTAGTGTTATGCAGGGCCGGACTGGGACCAAAAAACAGCCCTGGCACAAAATGCCCAACCAGCCCACATACAATATCCGCCGCCTCTCCCCACATACAATATCCCCAGTCCGCCATTCACAAAAATAACCACCACTTAAATCCCAGAAAGAAAGTTAAAATGGGCAGAGAAATCACGGGTTGGGGACAAGGTACAGTTGTTTTTACAATTAGGGACAAGTGTACGCTCCCCACTTACAAGCGCTAAAAATTTTAAATCCGCTACGTAGTGATCCAATACCAGTGGCCATCACTGACGTAAATAAAAACACCGATCCAACAGAAGGATAAAACCCAGACCCCCAGGGACTCAGGGGAGAGGCTTATCTGTTGAGAGTCCTTTTTTTCCCTTTTTTTTCTCCATCCGGTCCAAACACATGCCCCTTCTCCAGCCGTAACTCTGCAAATTTTCCCACAACACATCTTAGACTTTCATTTTTCCAGCACCTCTTTCCTCCGTCCCCCGTGTAAAAACTCCCAATAAAGCCCCCCAAAAATGGTTATAATGCCCCCTTGTGTCCCTAACGGTTGGGTTTTTCACAGGGTTACACCTATTTATAACGCTTTTAGGATCTGTCTTGGGGTCCGCTCTTTGGTCCCAAGAGGGACAAACAATTAGCAGCGGATTATCACCGCTGTCTTGCAAACCCGGGGCGGCGATAGGACAGATCTGAATGCAATTCTTTTAAAGATGGAGCTGGCTTTTGAAACACCCAGCGGGACGCATGTGAACGCCGCTCCGTTTTGGGCATAGACAGCAGTGGAAAATATGTAATTGTTGGATCCTCGGGGGGCCGACAGAGGGCCCCAAGACGGACCCTTTAAAAGGGGTTTGTAACCGGAGTATATACCCGTGTGAAAAAGCCCTTAAAGTTCGCACAGAAAGTTGGGGCTCCTTTCTGTACACAGTCTAATTTTTTTTGGGTTTTTATTTAATAGGTGGTTTAAACCCTTCCACAGGGACTTTAGGTACACCCCTAAATTAAGTAAGTAGAAGACCCCCTTTTGGGTAGGGAGACTCCAATTAGGCAGGGAGGTAAGAATATTCGCCCCCAAAGAGGGAGGCAGGTGTTACAAAAACAGGCTGATAAAAAGGCCCCTTAAAGGTAGGCCAACCCCTCCAACTTGGACCCCGTCTGGAAGCTAGCTGACCCGGGGCTATTGGAAGGCCCGGGGGGGGGGAGGGGGTAGCTGACCCGAGAGGGTAGCAGTGGGCTGGGGGGGTAGTGCTGGGCCTGGGGGGGGTAGCTGCTGAGGGCCGGGGGGCTAGTGCTGAGGCTGGGGGGGTGAGGGGCTAGCGCTGAGGCCCGGGGGGGAGGTGAGGGGGTAGCTGCTGAGGCCCCGGGGGGGTACTGTAGCCTGGGGGGGGAGCGTGAGGCCTGGGGGCTAGCGCTGAGGCCGGGGGGGGTGAGGGGCTAGCTGCTGAGGCCGGGGGGGGGTGGGGGGCTCTGCTGAGGCCTGGGGGGCAGTGCTGAGGCCGGGGGGGGTGGGGGCGCTGTGAGGCCTGGGGGGGGTGAGGGGGTGCTGCTGAGCCTGGGGGGGGGGGGGGGGCTAGTTGTGGGCCTGGGGGGAGGGGGGGCTACTGCTGAGGCCCGGGGGGGGGGGGCTAGTGCTGGGGCTTGGGGGGAGGGGGGGCTAGCTGTGAGGCCCGGGGGGTTTGCGCTAGGCCTGGGGGGGGGGGGGGGGTAGTTGCTGAGGGCCCGGGGGAGGGGGGGCTAGCGTGAGGCCTGGGGGGGGGGGGGGTTTGTTGCTGAGGCCTGGGGGGAGGGGGGGGGGGGTAGTTTTCTGAGGCCTGGGGGGGAGGGGGGAGCTGTGCGGGCCCGGGGGGGGGGGGAGTAGTTGTGAGCCTGGGGGGAGGGGGGGGGGGTAGCGCTGAGGCTGGGGGGGGGGGGGGGGGTAGCTGGAGGCCCGGGGGGAGGGGGGGGGGCTAGCTGTAGGCCTGGGGGGGGGGGGAGCTAGCTGTTAGGCCGGGGGGGGCTAGTTGCTGAGGCCTGGGTAGAGGTGAGGGGCTAGCTGCTGAGGCCTGAGGGGAGGGGGGGGCTTTGCTTAGGCCTGGGGGAGGGGGGGCTAGTTGCTGAGGCCCGGGGGAGGGGGGGTGGGAACCCCGGCCCCACAGGTTGGGGGCCCCGAGGCTTTTGTTTGGAGGAAACTGCCCGGGGTTTGCCTGCAGGGGGCGGGACTAGCAGGGGAAAAAGGGGGGGGGATGGGGCGGGCCCCCCCTTTGGGGTTATGAGGGGGGGCCGGCGGGGGTGGCGCTCGGCGAAGTTGATGAGGGTATGAAACAGGGGGTGGGGGTAGCGGGGTTTTTGAGTTTTTTTCTGGGGGCTAATTTGCCCCCCCGGGGGGGGCCCCCACAGGCTTGCTCATAGGTCAGGAAGGGCGGGGTTACAAAGTGGGGTTTCGGGGCCCATGGTAACGGGGGGAGCCCCGGAAACCAAAGGGGAGCCGGGAGTTTTTTGTTAGGCAGAAGTTCTGTCCTGGGTGTCCTCCCAGGGATTGTGCTTTCTGCACTGAGCACGGAGCTCCGGCCCCCCCCCCGGGTCATGATGTGTCCCTCCCCGGCCTCCTCCTTCTGTGCCTCCTCCTGAGAGGCGGCCGCTGCGGAGCGCGTGGCAGCATGGAATTCGACAGCCCTGACTCCGATGCTGCCAGTATGAAACACAGGGTGGGGGGCCCCTAGCGGCAGCCGTGCCTCTGCATTTCCTCTCTTTCTCTGCTTCCACCCCTGGACTAGTACTTTGCCACCCCATCCGGGGGCTGCGGCCCTCAAGCGCGTTGCTCCCCTAGAAGATCAGGAAGGGCGCGCCAGTGATTACAAGTGTTGCAGGCGGCCCTGAGTCCAAAGGCCCCCCCCGGGGATTCGCCCGGTTAAAACAAGTGCCAGTCCGGGGTGGGTTTTTTTCCCCGAAGTTTCACCTGGAAGTGAAATATCCCTAACTTTTTGTGAGTAGTGTATATTTCATTCCTTTCTTTACATAGATTTTGTCATGTTTTAAGAAAACAATAGGCTCCATCCAATGGGGCTAATCTGGGTCATGGCTCCCAACACGTTTTTCAGTAATTAATTCACATACACATGTTTTTATGCATTGTGGAACACATTATACCATGCATAAAAACATATCATATGCCTCAGTTGTATTTTCATACAAAAATGGGACCTTAGATAGTTTTTGAGAATATTTTGGTTAAAAATCATCTTTTAACCCCCGTTCTAGTGCGAGGATTGGGGTTTGGGGGGGTTTTGGAAAAGGGGGGGGGTGGGTAATTTATTTCCCCCACCCCAAAAAATGTTTCACTTTCGAGAGGGGGGAGAGGCCCCCCTACCAAGGATTTTTTCCTAAACAAAACCCCCAAACGGCATCGGGGATCGGAAAATCCGCCAAAAAAGCTGTGAACATAGCCCTTTTGTGTAATGGGGGGGTGGGTTGGATGATCAGCAAACAACCCGTTTGAAAAGAAAAAAAAATTTAAAAAACTCCCCAGGGGAAAAAACCCCAAAAACGGATCACTGAGCAGTAAGAAAATATTTCCTGTTCAGATGAACCCAAATTTCTGTTGCACCATTCTGACGGGGTGGGGGGCCCAAAATTTTGGCACATACAAAATTAATTAATGAATTCTTCCTGTTAGACCAGTGGGGGTGATGAATAGTGTGGGAAATAATTTCTTGGCACACCCTGGGTCGTCTCACACCTGTGGATTTGGCTGACCCAAATACGTATATGCCTTTTATGGGTTTTTTTACTTGGCATTAAAGGTAATTTTTAAAAAAACAAGCAGTTTTAATAGGGGGTTTCTTCCCTGTTAATTCTACAGAGAATCTCTGGGATAAGGTAGAGAGGGCTCTTCTGGCATGTTAGTGCCTCCTTTTTATTTGTGGCATCTGACATCTATTCTGGCCATGTGGACCAATATTCTTATAAAATTATTCCAACATTTAGTGGAATGCACAGGTGTTTCTAAAGGACAAAGGAGACTCAACAAACTATTAAATAGGTGTCGCTAAGGCCCTATAAGATTTTGTGGCTCTGTTGCTGGTGTTGATCAAGATACCATGATAAAAAAGAATCCTGACATACAGTATCTCACAAAAGTGAGTGCACCGATCACATTTTTTGTAAAAATTGCATTATATCTTTTCATGGGACAACACTGAAGGTATGACACTTTGATATCATTTAATGTAATCATTGTAAAGCTGGTTTAACAGTGTAGATTTGGTATGTCCTCAAAATAACACACAGCTATCCATGTCTAAACCACTGGCAACAAAAGTGAGTACACCCCTAAGTGAAAATGGACAAATTTTGCCCAATTTGTCATTTCCCCTCCACTGTGTCATGCGACTCGTTAGAGTTACAAAGTCTCAGGTGTGAATGGGGAGCAGGTGTGTTAAATTTGTTGTTATCACTCTCACACTCTCTCATACTGGTCACTGGAAGTTCAACATGACACCTTATGGCAGAGAACTCTCTGAGGATCTGAAAAAAAAAATTGTTGCTTTACATAACAAGGCCTAAGCTATAAGAAAATTGCCAACACCCTGAAACTGAGCTGCAGCATGGTGGCCAAGACTATACAGCAGTTGAAAAAGACAGGTTCCGCTCCAGAGCAGACTTCGCCATGATCGATCGAAGAAGTTGAGTGCACATGCTCAGTGTGTTTCCGTTTTCAAAATAGATGTATGATTGTTGCAAGCATTGCTGCAGAGGTTAAAGAGGTGGGGGTGGGGTCAGCCTGTCAATGCTCAGACCATACGCCGCACACTGCATCAAATTGGTCTGCTTGGCTGTCGTCACAGAAGGAAATCTTTTCTAAAGATGATGCACAACAAAGGCCGCAGTTTGCTGAAGTCTGATGACACCATGAAACTTATTTGGTTCAGATGGTGTCAAGCAGTGTGGCAGCAACCAGGTGAGGAATACAAAGACAGGTGTGTCTTGCCCACAGTCAAGCATTGCGGTGCCAGTGTCATGGTTTGGAGCTGCAAGAGTGTGGCCGGCTGTGGGGAGCTACAGTTCATCGAGGGAACCATGAATGCCAACATGTACTGTGACATACTGAATCAGAGCATGATCCCCTCCCTTCTGGGCTGCAGGGCAATTGTCCAACATGATAACAACCCCAAACACACCTCCAGGATGACTACTGCCTTGCTTAAGAAAATGAAAGTAAAGGTAAAGGTGCTGGACTGGCCAAGCATGTCTCCAGACCTAAATCCGATTGAGCATCTGTGGGGCATCCTCAAACAGAAGGTGAAGGAGCGCAAGGTCTCTAACATCCACCAGCTTTGTGATGTCCTCATGGAGGAGTGGAAGAGGATTCCAGTGGCTGCAACCTGTGAAGCTCTAGTTAACTCCATGTCCAAGAAAGTTAAGTCAGTGCTGGAAAATAATGGTGGTCACACAAAATATTCACACTTTGTGCACAATTTGTCCATTTTCACTTAGAGATGTACTCACTTTTGTTGCCAGCTCTTTAGACCTTGATAACTCTGTGTTAAGTTATTTTGAGTGCAAACCAAACTTACACTGTTATATAAGCTGTACATGGACTACTTTACTTTGTATCAAAGTGTCATAGTTTTAGAGTTAAAAAGTTATCATATAATATTTACAAAATGTGACGGGTGTACTCACTTCTGTGAGATACTGTGCAAAGCAAAGACAGCCATAAGGGGTAAACATAGTCTCTTCACATGTGCTTTAACAGTTGTATGTTTTATGTACCTTTTATGATATCCTGACATCTAACAGTGACAGCACTACAAAACGTGGGGTGAATATAGAACATTTTTATTAGCTCCTTTAGGTCGTGTGTAATGCCGTATGAATACTTTTCAAGGGAAACCTGTAACTTATGCTGCCGTTGCTGAAGCGTACAATTTTCTGGTATTTTTTTTTTCATGTGCATGCCAACTAATGTACACAATGGGCCAAAAGAAAAAATCTAGGGCGACATGTATGAATTCGAATGCGTACTTTTTTTTTACTTGGCACCAACACCACAGTTCTAAATAGATATAGAAGAGTGTAGAATACGACAGATTTTTGGCGCATTACATAGAGCTTAGTGCGCCAAGTTTGGCGCATTACACTCTTTGCCCATACAAAGTTTGGCGATTTAAGGTCTATGTAATGCGCCAAAAATCTGTAGTATTCTACACTCTCAGAATCCGAGCATTGAAACATTAAGAGGGCGACATTTATGAATTCGAATGCGTAAATTTTTTTTTACTTGGCGCCGACACCAGAGTTCTAGATAGATATAGAAGAGTGTAGAATACGACAGATTTTTGGCGCATTACATAGAGCTTAATGCGGCAAACTTTGTATGGGCATAGAGTGTAATGCGCCAAACTTGGAGCACTAAGCTCTATGTAATGCGCCAAAAATCTTCATACTGTCGTATTCTACACTCTTCTATATCTATTTAGAACTGGAGTGTTGGCGCCAAGTAAAAAAAAAAAGTACGCATTCGAATTCATACATGTCGCCCCTACTGCGTAAATGCTGATTGGATGCAAATACCACACGGGTTCTGGTTCTACGTACCACATACAGCTCTGGAAAAAATTAAGAGACCACTGCAAAATTTTTAGTTTCTCTGATTTTTTTTTTTTACATTATTTTATTATATAAACTACTGACATGTCTCCGAAATTCAAAGCAAAAAATGTTGTATTTATTTGTAGTAAATGAGATCTTCAAAATAATAAAAAAGAAGCAGCAGTGCTGTCAGACCTCAAATAATGCAAAAGAAAACAAGTTCATATTTATTTAGACTAATGTTTTAAGTCAGGAAGAGTTCAGAAATCAATATTTGGTGGAATAACCATGACGCTTTCATGTATCTTAGCATGCTGTCCACCGACAGTCTTTCACACCGCTTTTGGATGACCTTATGCCACTCCTGGCACAAAAACGTAAGCAGTTCTTTGTTCTTTGTTTGATGGCTTGTCACTATCCATCTTCCTCTTGATTACATTCCAGATGTAGAGATGCTGATTTTTAGAAAACTGTGCAGTAGTCTCTTAATTTTTTCCAGAGCTGTATATCAACACCTGGGGCATCAGTTAATGTAGCACACTCATGTGCAACTAGTTTTGAGTGGACAAGGCCACAGCTACTGAGCATTTGAATGCTTATATACTGGCATATGTTTATGTGCATGCATCTGCAGCCGGATGCCTCTCCCCTGCACAGTGGATCTACATTTTGAGATGTTGGGTGAGCAGACTTTTTTTCGATTTTTGTTGACATGCAAGTACCATTCCTGATGTGTGGACATAACCAATTTATTTACAAGCTAATATGCTGAAAGAACAGGCCACTAAAATACTTGTAAATGTTGGGGTTTTCTGAGATATGGTAAAAGAATCCTTCCCCCTCTTCCCACCCTCCAAAAAAAACAAAAAACACCTGCAATGAGGAAAGTTTTCTAAAATAACAAAGCATTCATTCTAACCTGCTGCCCTCTCCATCCTAATCTTCTCTGCAGATGTTTCTACAGTACTGGCCTAAACAGTCTTAGGGCTCATTCCCACGACAGAGGACAAATACCGGTCGGTTTATCCTGTTTTAGTGACGTCCCCACGGCCGCCAGGGGACGGCTTTTCTCTGCGATTAGTGGAGAAAAGCCCTCCCCCTTCCCATTGATATGTTCATATTCTGTCCGAAAACCAGACGGAAGAATGAACATGTTCAATGTTTTTCGGGCGACTGCTGCACGGGTTTTCCATAGCGGCCCGGTGTGATTGCAGCCGGTTTTTCAGACGGTCTGCAAAACCGTAAACTGTCTGAAAAAACGGCGGCAAACCAGTGCCGTGGGGACATGCCCTTATGCTCCACACTGCTGAGGCCAGTGCCTGGCTGCAGCAGTCATGGGGGCATACAACAGGTCAGCACTGCAGCACAGTAAAAGCTGAACAGCACTGAAAACCGGAGCAGAATAGGCACTATAGGTGAATAATGGATGTTTTGGTCATTATTTCCACCCTTCAGACAATTTCTTACATTTTAGGAAACCTATTTAGTCTGAGCCCTAGTGTATTGTAATGCTCAGAGATGTTACGTGGTGCAATTTGTATTAGATTTTATCCAAGCTTGAACACTGTACTTGGAATATTGAAGGTTGATTTATGTTCTCACTGAAAAAAGGCCAAAGCAGAGTTCAAAGTATTTTTAGCTCTGAAAAGATGTTTGATGCAAATATCACCTGGGTCTTATAAATGTCCATAAATGTGGTTGTCATTTCAGTATAATCCTATTTTCTAGAGAGACCAACAGCAAATTTAAATATATTTTTTTTTTCACAACATATTAAAAAAATATATTTGGATAATTCTTTGTCATTTAATTAGAAGACCACACTAGTAGAAAATGGCAATCTAATTCACAATGCAACATCGAACCAAAAGACAATGAGAAAACTTACTTCAGCCTTGCTGGCTGGAAGGAATGGAGAGGTGTTTGTACATGCATAGCTCTCTCCCTTCTCTAAAGGAGCGCAGCAGTACTTTCTACTCTAATAAAATGAATGGTGAGAGACATAAGTGCCGTCACCTCTCCATTCCCTGCTGCTAGTAAAAACCAGGCCTTGAGGGAGGAAAGAACTTGATGGAATTCCCCTTTAACTGCTTTTTGCCCCTGTTCCTGTGGTACAGTTTTGACACCTAATCCATAATTGGATAGGAAAGGTATAAGTATGGGGAAAGCTTAGTATTTCGTTAGTAGATCCCCCCATGTGCGTGGAGTTTTTTTTAATTGAATCACAATACATTCTGTGTACAGGAACTTATGATGGCTGCAGGTTCTGAAGTGCTGCAAGGACTTGGCCAGCCAGAATATTTCTGTTTAACAGAATCTATAAATACAGGTTTTCTACATTTTGTCACTTCAACCTATTAAACGCGTCAACATTTCTGACAAATCAAGTGTGGCAATATGTTCATTCAAGCATCATATGGGAATACAAGAAATAATGGCATTCTCCTTCAGTCACTTAATAACCACAATACTACTGGGTTAATAGAATACTGCATTTAGGATAAGGTAAGCATATGTTCCTGGAGAGACCTTACTTAAAACCATTAACATGTTATGAGGTTCAATTATTACCTACATTGCGGGCTTTTACTTCACAGACTATGTTCCTAAAGTTTCTAGCCTGTATCATAATTTTAGTTTCAGGGACTATTTTATCTGCAGATTTGCTTAGCAAAGGTGTGAAAATTTGATTCTCTCTCAATATTTTGTCATAATGCTCCATGTGATCGTCCAGAAGCAAAAATCCTCCAACACTGCCTCAAACAAAGGATGTCCCGACACTTGGAAATTAGCAATTGTGCAATTTACCAAAGAAGGGGCAGGAGGGAGGGGGTCAAACTGCTATTTACTTAGGCTGCATCTGTTATTGCAGCTGAGAAACACTCCCTTGACCATAAAGCATGGACATTACAAGATGTAAAACTCGAGTAATCCATATTGAAGTAATCGGTTACTAATTTTCTGACTTATTCAATTGCCCTCTCAAAAATATATATATTAAAAACTGAAGAACCTTTTTAAATCAGGCTATTAAATATGGGTTGTGTATTAAATGAGGACAGAAGTGCTACAAACTGGTTAATAAAAAAGATAGTATTGACCAGGGGTCCCCCAACTCCAGTCCTCACGCCCCACCAACAGGTCATGTTTTCTGGCTTTCCTTAGCAGTGCACAAGTGATTTAATTATGCTGCACAGGTGATATCATTATTGTCAGTGCATTCTGCACAGGTGATATCATTATTGTCAGTGCATTCTGCACAGGTGATATCATTATGGTCGTGCATTCGCACAGGTGATATCATATGGTCGGCATTCTGTACAGGTGATATCATATGGTCAGTGCATTCTGCACAGGTGATATCATTATGGTCATTGCATTCTGCACAGGTGATATCATTATGGTCGGTGCATTCTGCACAGGTGATATCATTATGGTCAGTGCATTCTGCACAGGTGATATCATTATGGTCGGTGCATTCTGCACAGGTGAATCATTATGGTCGGTGCATTATGCACAGGTGTTTCATTATGGTCAGGTGCATTCTGCACAGGTGATATCATTATGGTCGGTGCATACTACACAGGTGATATCATATGGTCGGTGCGATTCTGCACAGGTGATATCATTATGGTCGGTGCATTCTGCACAGGTGAGATCATTAGTCAGTGCATTCTCACAGTGTATTATGGTCGGTGCATTCTGCACAGGTGATCATATGGACAGTCATTTGCAGGATTCTTAGGTCAGTGCATTCTGCACAGTGATATCATTATGTCAGTGCATTCTGCACGGTGATCATTGGTCGGCTGCCACAGAGGATTATCATTTGTCGGTGCATTCTGCACGGTGATACATACGGCCGTGCATTTCAAGGTGATATCATTATGGTCGGTGCATCCTGCACAGTGTTCATTATGGACGTGCATTCTGCACAGTGATATTATGGTCGTGCTCTGCAAGGTGATATCATTAGGACAGTACATCTGCACAGGTGATGATCATTATGGACAGTGCATTCTGCACAGGTGATTCTATGGTCAGGTGCATCTGCACAGGTGATTCATTATTATCAGTGCATTCCGTGCACAGGTGATTTCTTATGGTCATTGCATCTGCACAGGTGATGACATTATGGTCGGTGCATCCCTCACAGGTGTTATCATTATTGTCGGTGCATTCTGCACAGGCGAGATCATTATTGTTAGTGCATTCTGCACAGGCGATATCATTATGGTCAGTGCATTCTGCACAGGCGATATCATTATGGTCGGTGCATTCTGCACAGGTGATATCATTATGGTCGGTGCATTCTCCACAGGCGATATCATTATGGTCGGTGCATTCTGCACAGGTGATATCATTATGGTCGGTGCATTCTGTACAGGTGATATCATTATGGTCAGGGCATTCTGCACAGGTGATATCATTATGATCGGTGCATTCTACACAGGTGACATCATTATGGTCAGTGCATTCTCCACAGGTGATATCATTATGGTCGGGGCATCCTGCACAGGTGATACAATTATGGTCTGTGCAGTCTGCACAGGTAAAATCATTGTGGTCAGTGCATTCTGCACAGGTGATATCATCGTCGGTGCATTCTGCACAGGGGATATCCTTATGGTCGGTGCATTCTGCACAGGTGATTTCATTATGGTCATTGCATTCTGCACAGGTGATGTCATTATGGTCGGTGCATCCTGCACAGGTGATATCATTATGGTCGGTGCATTCTGCACAGGGGATATCCTTATGGTCGGTGCATTCTGCACAGGTGATATCATTATGGTCATTGCATTCTGCACAGGTGATGTCCTTATGGTCGGTGCATCCTGCACAGGTGATGTCCTTATGGTCGGTGCATCCTGCACAGGTGATGTCCTTATGGTCGGTGCATCCTGCACAGGTGATGTCCTTATGGTCGGTGCATCCTGCACAGGTGATGTCACTATTATCAGTGCATCCTGCACAGGTGATGTCACTATTATCAGTGCATTCTGCACAGGTGATGTCACTATTATCGGTGCATCCTGCACAGGTGATATCCTTATGGTCTGTGCATCCTGCACAGGTGATATCATTAGTCAGTGCATTCTGTGGGATATCCAGAAAACATGACCTGTTGGTGGGTTTTGAGGACTGGAGTTGGGGAACACTGGTATAGACAACAAACCAATAAACGGATCTCTCCAATTAGAAACGTCAAGTGGTGGATGAACAAAAATAACAGTTTGGCTATACCGTACGTTTTAATGGACACCCAATAAAGTTTTAAACTCAGTTATGAGATTTGGTTCATTGTCGGATTCTGCGTTTATTTCCTCTGAGAACAGATATTCTAATTGTATCACGTCTGATGAACTCCTAGATAATACCACTCCCGAGTAAGACACAAAAACACCAAATATATCTACACATACACAAAAGGTTAGGGATATTTGGCTTTTGGTTGAAGTTACAGGATGAAAAAAGAATTTCTTGATTTTTTTTTTAAATCAGGCCACCTCTTAAATTTAGAATGCGCATGTCTAATTGTTCAATTTTTCAGTACTTTTTCACAACTTGCTGATCTCTAACAAGGAGCTTATTGTTAAAATACACAACAGGTGTTTAATCCCTGAGTAGTCCAATAAATTTCGCGGATCAATTTGAATTGGAATTTAAACAGTCCTCCTCATCATGCTGTTCACATTTTGACATCATGGGCCACATGTATGAAAACTGTCTAGGTCTAAAACTCACTTTGTTGCCCATAGGAACCAATCCGAGCGGCCCTTTCATTTCATATGGTGCTCTGGAAAAATGAGAAGGGCGCTCTGATTGGTTGCTATGGGCAATAAAGTGAGTTTTAGACTTAGACAGTTTTCATACATGTGGCCCCATGTGTCCAAGACAACATCTTACAATTGATCAACAATTCAAGCAGATGATCTCAGACGGAAGTGGCCACTGATCTTAGTGTCACACAGCGTCATCAGCAGGTTGCAACAGAGATACAGAGAGACTGGAAGAGTCACAGAAAGGCAAAGAAGTGGATGTGCTTTGGCTCCATCACACACTGATAACTGCTTCTTTGTTAACAATGCCCTGTGGAACTGGATGATGAATTGACGAATGCCCCATAACTCCCGGCACATTTAAGAGAGGTGAGAGGCAACCAAGTGTCACATCAGACTGTTCCTAACCATTTACATCCACGTGGTCTGTGTGCTAGACGACCAGCAACGGTACCTGACCTGGCTGACACATAACGCTCTCCTTGACGTCTCCAGCATCGACAGCTGCCATCATGCAACTACCTGGCCCATGCGAGACGATAATGTCCGGGCCTGGTGGTACGGTTAGGTCATCTAGCACACAGACCAGGCCGATGTAAACGGTTCCAAATGATCTGACGGGACACCTGGTAGCCTCTCACCTCCCTTAAATGTGCCTCAAGTTGTGTGGCATTCATCTTCCGGTTCCACAGGGCATTTACAATGTAATGATATTTATATATTATATATATTATATATAATATATATATATATAATATATACTATATATTTATATATATATATACACACACACACACACACACACACACACGTATATATATTGCTTGTCAACATGGGAAGAATTTTTTTTTTATGGTAGTGTCCCTTTAATGAAGCTGAGCTGCAATTCCAAACATAGTCCATGGACAAGCGGGGTGCCGTTTCTAGAAATAAGTATTTTTTTTAAATTGTGGAATACCCCATCAAGAGAAATTTTTAAGTCTAGTTCCCCAGATACTTTACATAACTGCTTTGAGTGTGATAAAAACATGCCGTTTTAAGTGCTAAACATGAAAATGATCAGCTCCTTACCTATAGGGGTGGGGTACAAGTCATGCATAGGGTCAGCCTCTTGCTCCAGTACACAAAAACATACAGGTATTTGAGGTTGGTAACACACATTATCTTACAGGACTGATTTAAGTGGTTGGTCACTTATGTATCGAAAGTCAAAAATTCATGTTTCCCCTTAATGCCTAGGACTTGTCTATTCACCCACCAGCATTGTTGCCATTTGACAATAATTCTCGTTGACCTGGCGTTCAGACTTCTCAGCCTGCGCATGGACCCTTAGATGCAGCTGTGAACCTGGCCTTAAGCTTTGAGCCCTTCCTTTATATTTGTAACGTATCATAGTTGATCGCATGGTCGTCAAACCAAATGTACACAATGCATTTTGAGGCTATGAAAGACAACCGCTATTTGCAATGTAGGTCCTCCACGGCGGAAAAAAAACCAAACCAGTAAATAGTTGTAGGAGTGTACCGTAAAATTCATGTAGTGCGAACAGTGTAGAAAACAAAGTTAACCTTTATATACAAAGTGAACTGATGCATCATAAAGTCAACAAAAGCATACATAAAGAGGCATTGTCTAGTGTTATAACTTATCTTTTCACCCTTTTACAAAGGAACAATGCATCTTAGAGACGTCCAAACACATACCAATTATTAAAAAAAAATAAAAAAAGGTCCTATATATTAAAAAAAAAAAAAAAAAAAAAAGTAACAAAAAGGGTAGTCATAAAATAAAATAATGTCCAATATTTATAAAATACAAAATGTCTTCATGGCATCAAATGTCCTTTGTAGAAACAAATTATAGTGTCTTGCAACAGAAGGCGGATGAAGTTGTGTTCTTCTATGTAGTGTTCAATCCACCCTGGCTCCCAAAAAAACCCAAGATCTAATAGCTATAAAATACTTGATATAAAAGTATTTTACAAAAAAAAAGGTTAAAAAATGAAGATTAACATAGTATCCTAAGGCACTGTGCTGTGAGAGCTCTATACAGTCCATGCAGTGTTATTTCGGATGAGTACTAGTTGCTGCTCACACGTAGGCTCCTAGTGCAGAGTGGAATTCAGTCAGACACTGTACCAGTTGCTGGAACTTGGGCCTTTCCTCAGGGTCCAGAGCCCAGCAGCATGCCATGACTGCAAACCTGAAGAACAGGAGGTGAGCAGGATGTTAGATCACAATCATAATACTGAATCAACAACCAAAAACACATAGTAATCTCAGCCAGCACCTGCAGTGCATTTGCAGATTGTGTGTGTTCAAAATGGTAACTGTGCAGAACTTCAGTGTAATGTAACAAGTCTAAAAGATGCTCCATGTCTGAATGCTCATGTCAGTAGTGTTCTGTTTGGAAGTTAAAGTGGTGGTTGTATGAAACAACCCTTTTAAATAGAAACTGGACCCATGTTGACGTGACCTCTCTTAGGGTATGTTCACATGGCGTTTTTCAATCCGAAAAACAGATGGAAAAGCGATGTGTAAACGTATCCAAAGACGACCTCAAAGTGTGTTGCGTGTTTGGATGCGTTTTCTATGCAGTGGAAACGCACCCTACAGTTTTAAATAGTATGTCTGCTGCATAAAACGGATCAAGAACTGACATGTCTTTGAATGGATCAGAAAAGATGCATGTAAAACACGCATCGGCATTGTCTAGGTGTTATAACTTTTTTCATTCTAGCATAGCATGCATCAGAGACGTCCAAACATCCAATTATTAAAAAAAAAAAACAGGTCCTAATAAAAAAAAAAAAAGTAACAAAAGGGTAGTCATAAAATAAAATAATGTCCAAATTATAAAATACGAAATGCTCATGCATCAATGCCTTTGTAGAAACAAATTATAGTGTCTTGCAACTGAAGGCGGATGCACGTGTGTTCTTTTGTACGTGTTCAAACACCCTGGTCCAAATTAACCAAGATCTAATGCTTAAATCTTGATTAAAAGATCTTAAAAAAGGGTAAAATGAAGATACAATATCTAGCCGTGCTGTGAAGTCTACATCCATGCAGTGTATTCGGATGGTACTAGTTGCTCTACACGTAGCTCTAGTGCGTGGGAATTCTGTCAGATCACTTACATGCTGGACTGGCCTTGCCTCAGGGTCAGAGCCACAGCTATTCATGACTGCAATACTTGAAGTAACATGTGTTAGGTGATCAGGTTGTAAGATAGCATCGATATACTGATTCACAACCAGAGAGAAATTTTGAATCCAGCCGAGACCGCAGTGATTGCGTATTGGGGTCAAAGGTCGGCAGAACTTCAGTGTAATGAACAGTCTAAAAGATGCTCTATTCTAAGCTCATGTCAGTGAGTTTCGTTTGGAATTAAAGTCGGGTTGTATGACACCCTTTTAATGAACTGGACCATTTGACGTGACTCCTTAGGCGTATGTCACATGGCGTTTTTCAATCGAAACAGATTGCAACGATGTGTAAAGTATCAAAGACGACCTCAAGTGTTTGCGTTTTGGATGGTTTTTAGCAGTGAAAACGACCCTACAGTTTTAAATAGTTATGTTCTGCATAAAAGGATTATAGAATGCATGTTTTGATATGATCAGAAGTGAGTAAAACACCTCGGCGATCAGAACTGTGAACCTGATGCGCGTTTTACATTGAAAGCAATGTACAATCACATTGCCCATTGTTAGGTGCGTGTTTCGCTCAGTTTTGGGTCCGAAAAATGGATCCAAACACACATCTAAAAACACCATGTGAACAGACCGTTACACTCTCTGATGTGTCTGGCCATAGAAATATGCTACAAAATTAAATCAATACCCAACAATGTAATGCATAGATGTGCCATGACTGAAAGTGAGAGATGTTCTTAAAGACCTGCCCTATAGCATGTTTATATGGAAAAAGAGTTGATTTTGTAAAAAAAATCCCTTAATGATAAGCAAAGTACTGTGTTTCCCTGAAAGAATGACAGGGTCTTATTTTTTGCTTCAAAAGCTAATTTTCAGGGGATGTCTCATTTTCTTGTTCCTCTGTTTACCGGTACATAAGGTACTGTGCCACAGTAAATGTCGGATGTCTATTCACCAAGAAAAGCAGGCATCCCCAAAAGTATCACCATCCCCAAACCTACTTAGACCCAACCCAATACGAGATGGCAAGTGCCAATGGTGGATAGACTCTCACACACAGATCTGCATCACTCCTGTCAAAGGTGCGTCATTGTCAGGTCCCTTGTTGTTCCAGCTGAGTTCCGTTGCAGCCAAATGTAGACCTTGTAGACCAAATGTAGACCTTAGCTTCCCCTAGTGACCAGAAGGAGCCACAACGCTCAGGCTTGGGAGTGGAGTGATGTCAACTGGGCAACCCCATCTGTGAGAGCCTGGCACTACCCAACCCTTTTGTTGTAGGTTCTTGTGGGTGCGATTCTTTTGGGGGTGTCTGCTTTTTTTTGTGGGTGTGATTCTTTTGGTGGCTTCTGCTTTTTTTTGTGGGTGCGATTCTTATGGGGGTGTCTGCTGTCCTTGATGAAGGGTCAACTGTATCTGTTTTGCTGTATTCTCATCTACATTTTTACATGTATAACCGTCTGGCCATGTTTTTTTTAACGACCTGTAACTAGGGCTTATTTTTGGGCTTACATTTTAAGCATACTCCAACTGGCTTATTTTTGGGAAAACAGGGTAATACATGTATCATTGATATCTATAACTCATACAGTGTGCTATGAATGGTCTATAGAAAAGCTGATCTAGCAGGTTCTTGGCTTAGCAGCTTCAGGAAGCAATGTTAGAGCCATGCTGCTATAACACCTACACAGAGCCCTGTTTTACTACTACATTCTGGTGCATTCGATGGAACTCATACTTACAGCTCATCCGGGCAATTGATAGGCTGAGCTATTCTGTAGCCGTCCTTTAGGTAAGCAGCCATCTCAAATGGGTCAATATCAACATAAGGAGTCTGTCCCAAAGTCATCAGTTCCCACAGTGTTACTCCAAACGCCCACTGTAATCAAGAATAATTTCAGCGTTAAAAGAATTCTGCAAGCAAAAAATAGTCAGTGCCTAAAAAAGCACGTTAGCTTTATTTTACAGCATATGAATGTCAGAAACTGACCTGACGTGGGTGCCATAGACACGTACTGAATACTGAACCTTTTATCTGGCACCAGTGGAATATGATACATGGTACAAAAGGCATAACCTGATCCCACCGTTGTCCTGATGTAGAATCTGTAACAGGACCTTAACTTTCCAAATGCCATTAATACTGGGGTTTCGTTATGTGGCAGGAGTATGCCTACTGAATGTACATACCCATGTCTACTCTCTTAAGAAGCGGCTGAACAGTGTATATACCTGCCCAATATATGTATGTACAGTGGGTCCCAAATGTATTCATACCCTTGAACTCTCCCTCATTTTTCAATGTTACAGCTTTAAACGTATGTATTTTATTGATATTTTATGTGATAAAGCAACACAAAGTAGCAACATGTATTTGTGAAGTGTAAAGAAAACGATGCTTTTCCAAATATTTCCTAATTAAAAAACTGAAAAGTGTGGTGTACATATGTATTCAGCTCTCCTGTACTCTGATACCTCCAAGTAAATACAGTGTGACCAATTGCCTTTAGAAGTCACCTAATAAGTAACAGGACCTTAACCGTCCAAATGTCATTAATACTGGGATTTCCTTATGTGTCACGAGTCTGCCTACTGACTGCACATACCCAAGACTACTCTCCTAAGATGCTGTAAGTAATTTATTCTCATTATACTATATACTACAGCTGTTTTGTGAAGGCCTCAGAGGTTTGTTAGAGAACATTAGTGAACAAACCTCATCATGAAAACAAAAAAAAACATAACAGACAGCTCAAGGATAAAGTTGTGACAAAGTGTATTACAGGGTTAGGTTTGAAATAAATACCCAAGCCCTAAACATCTCAAGGAGGACTGTTCAATCCATGAGCCGTAAATGGACAAAGTATGGCACAACTGCTAACCTACCTAGACATGGCTGTCCACCTAAACTGACAGCCCAGACAAGCAGAGCACTAAATAGAGAAGCAGCTAAGAGGCCCAGGGTCGTTCTGGAGGAGCTGCAGATATCCAAAGCTCAGGTGGGAGAATCTGTCCACAGGACAACTATTAGTCATGTACTCCACAAAGCTAGTCTTTATGGAAGTGTGACAAGGAGGCAGTCCTTTTTGAAAGCTAGCCATAAGAACACCTGCAGCATACTCATTATGTTGCCAATTTTTACTGCGAATTTCACCACTTTCAATATAGCTGGGGTAAAATGAGCAATAAAACTACAGCAAATTTTAATGCATGTGGATTTTGCAGTGGTTCTATGTCAACAACTGCAGGAGAACATTTCCGCTATGCACAAACCTAGAGTAAGTCTTTGATACATAGCAGAATGTGTGTCAGTTTTATTGTGGACAGACATGTTGCTGAGGCACCACTGTAACATAACATACTCTCTGAGCTACCCTGAGAGCCTCTCACCCCACCAACCAGTAATCTGTTCTGCATTGATGAGGGGCAAACACCCCAAAACAGCTTTCTGCGAAAGAATATCTGGTTGTCATTGATTCCACTTACATTACATGGCTTAGCGAGTCAGATGTGATTTGAGTAACACTACATACAATAGGTGGCTCTGCAGAGTCCTAGTTCATTTCCCATTAGCCTTTTTGAATATATTTAGATTTCAGTGAAGCAACTAATGTTATACAAGTTTTCACACACCTACCTTCTGGACTTACTAAAGTAATGACCAACATGCTTTAAGGTCAGACAGCCCGTTTGTGGGATTACGTAATCTGTCTTGCCACCGCAGCCCCCAACAATATTACAATAGCGACTTGACTCCATGCCCTCTACGCAACCCTCCTCCAACTTTGTCCTTTGCCACACCAAACAACAGTGAAAGATAACACACGCAGTTTTCATGTGGAACAATAAAAAGAATTCCACAGGGACCCGGCCATAGGAAAGCAATGATGATAAATAATAAAGACTCCCTGAATCGGGTCATTTTCTACACTGTACTGGGAACACGACTCTCAAACATTTCTTCAATAGAAGGAAGTTTATGATTTCACAGCTCTTAGAAATCCAGATATTCTTAAATGTTCTGGGCACTTGGGACATTTCAGAAGTCTTGAATGCTGATAAGCTATGTCCGATTTTAAATTATAATGGGAACCAGATTATTACCAGAATAAAACAACGTAACAATCTACGTTGAAAGCCACAGAATTGAGAATGACCATTGTAATACATCCAGATAAGATGATGTATGGTGCAGACATGTCTGTTACATGTAGTAATGGTGAACCCTTAACAATCCTGCTCATGAAACAGGTTACGCAAGGGAAATGACTTATTACTGAGTTGCTCTGTGTAGGTGGAGTATGAAACCAGTAGCATCAGCAGCCCTGTGAGTAAGACGGTCACATTTCCCACCTGATGCGGTGTATGAAATATACACTTACCGACCATCTCAAGTGAGAGGAGGAAGTGAAGAATTAACATTCAGTTGGGTGTGGACAGAAAACTCATCATGATCTGATACTTTTTTTTTCTTTTTGCCCAATAATCATTAAAAATATACAGAATATACTGATCAGATAACATAAAAACCGGTGCAAGAAACAACAATGATTTCCCTGTGACAATGGCACCCGTCATCAGATAATTCCTATTCTGGCTGTTTAATTAGAGACATAGCTATATTCAGCATCTAGGCAGCTGGGCAGAGAGGGAGCCCCTTTATCTTGGAAGATGGTGGGGTGCTGACCAGTTGTTATGGCAGCTGGACTGCTCATGAAGGCCTCCAGGCCGGCTATAGTCCTGCCCGAGGGAAGGTCATTTGCCTTCTAATACCTTGTCCCAGTTCGGCTACCTGCCATGTGTGTTTTAGGAAATACTTGTACCAATAAGACAATTCAGGGCCATTGTTTGTTGTGCCATTACTTTTGTAATCATATGAAAAAATTAACAATTGAGCGTTGCCATTCCACTCATCAGTAATATGCCCATGTAAAGTCTGGCACTGTTACCTGTGTAGAGATACATGGGGATGTAAGCAGGTTACATCTTCTACACTCCAATTAATAACCAATCATGAGCTCCGTCCTGGGGTCGACATGGAGTAAATCACTGATCCGAGACGACTTAACATTTTACTAATGGTTCCAACTTTGTCTTTTGAATGATGCTCAAAAGGCAAATGAAACCTCAAACAAACATGCCTTTATTCTAATCCCAGTAAAGAATCCCAATTACATCACAAAAGTGTGGAAAAGACCAGCCATGCAATCCCCGATAGATGGAGCACAGTTCCATTTATGTACACTGCTTTTACCAGAAGCCTGCACGACACGCTGGATTACTTCACTCAGTGCACAACCATGTTAGGATGAGAACATCTGCTGCCAAGGACTGCTATACATCTCTACTTATGTAATCATACCCCAAAACAAATCATTATTAAGAAGCAGTAGAGATAAACACTCAGACTCGCTAGAAGAAGATAACCTACATGGTGTATATATTAATAAAATAATCTGTCCAGTAGCAAAGGAAATGATCCTTTGCTAAAGGAAGAAAAAAAAAAAAAGTATTGTAGCTAAAAGTCTGTCATCTACGGTTTAGGTTATGGGCTGCCTGGTGCAGCCATACAGTAAATTTGTCAATGAATCTAAGCAGAAAAAATCTATAGGCTGGACTGTGATATCGGTTGTGTGAGCAGATTACATATCTACAAGCCTTGCTAAGGCCTGAGCTACACAATGGCTCCTGAAGCAGATCGGTAATCAGCAGGAATCCTCCAGTCATCCAATATGACCACAAGGTTGTCCTGCTGGACATCCTCACATGGAGCGGACCCAGAAAATACACATAAACAGCCAACATCCTTACAAATGATTTCGAGAGTAAGGAGCCCTGGATGTGATGATATGGCCCTGATCCCACCATCATCCAATCTCTGTGGGATTACATGAAGAGACAGAAGGATCTGAGCAAGCTGCATCCACAGAAGATCTTTGGTCACTTCTCCAGGATGTTTGGAGCAACAGTTTTGAAAGCAGAATGGTCACACAGAATACTGACTTGATTTAGATTTCTATTTTCTTAATTCACTTTGCATTTTGATAGTTGATAAAAATAAACTATTACTATTTTTTTTAAAAACATTTCTTACCTTTTTTTCCCACATCTACCTAAAACTCATACACTGGATATATGTGTGTGTATAAATTGTCCTATATCTTGTATCTCTATATCTAAGTATTTACACAATGGTACAAAACTTGTTACCCTATTCAGACCATTTTAATTACTGGTTTAAGTTCTTTGTCATTTGACACCTACTTTCTTACTATGATATAAAATGAGTTTATAATATTACATTTTAATTGTAAAAATGGAAAGTGCTAGAGTAGTTATTCCTCAGATAAAAAAAAAAAAAAAACTTTGAGAAGACACTCATTCATTCTTGGGATCTACATGGTTGTATCTAACCAGATAATAAATGTATAACAAACAATCTGTAGATCCCCCATAAAGAAAACATGAAACACCTTCCATAATACTTTGCTCTATCCCAGCAATTGCATTATGCACTAGTCACTAGCAGGCTATCTGCACCCCTCTGTTCTGAATGGGTTAGGAGGTGAGGTTCACTTTCCTGTCAGAATTTGGCAGTGATGCTTAACCCTTGACGGTCCATCAGCTGATGCTTCTATTGTGAAGGGGCAGTCGCCACTGCTGTGATCTCAAAAAAAAGCATCAAGCTGAGTAGTGAAGACCACCCAGTTGACAGTCTAGCGACTCATTAACATATCATACAATATCACTATATAAAGGGGAGACCAAGAAAAAATAAAAAAGAGGAGATGATTTAGTGCAGTGACTGCCATCAGTGGATGTTCACAGCTGCGTTTTACAGAACACCTCATAGGTCCCTTTTAAACCTGTGCTAATGTCTATTTATGTCATGAGTTTAAAGGGGTTTTGGCATCGGGCTTGATTGTTGCTCGCTATGAGCCTGTCTTACAGAACGAGAAATAGCGCCACCACTCTGCAGCTCTCCTTCATTCATGTCTATGGGAGTTTCGAATATACCCGAGCACATTTGCTTTGCTAGATTTGAGTATTAATGTGATCACAGGAACACCAATACAAAAGGCACCTACTGGTTCACTTACACCTCTATAAAGCCCTAGGGTGCACATTATCGCTTAACGGCACAGATTTCCCCTGTAACTCTGGCTACATAAAAATATTTAAAAAAATAAATAAATTCTAGAAGGTTTATTCTAACCTTTGGAGGACAGGCTGTGAAAAATAAAAAAATCTCCAGAACCCTGTCAATGTTAATAAATAAGGACTTACCACATCTCCAGCACTGGAAAACTCTTTGTTTACTAGACTCTCAAGAGACATCCAGCGTACCGGTCGGTTTTCATTGTCACCAAGGCAATGGTAATCCATGGGGAAAAGGTCTCGTGACAGAGCATTATCTGTAATCTTTACCTGGAGCGACTCATCAATGCTGAAAAACAGGAATGAGCATGAATAGAAAGACTTCGGATATCTGACAACTTGCGTGATTGACAATTTTGATTACGGGAAATGTTTTATTTTAAGTGTGACACAATAGTGTTGGCATATGGCTTACGGCCATCAAGTTTTCATTAGTTTAGGGAAGAAAAAAATATTTATATCAGCCAATGCAGCTTTGGATAACATCATTTAAAACAGCTATGCCCGTGTGAACAGATTCTAATAGTCTCTTGTATACAATGCAGCTAGAAGAATTCCATGTCTTCCTATACACTGTATATACTTAAAGGGGTTTTGCCACGATGTAATGTTGACGTGGGATCCTCCAAAATGGGTTTTTAATCACTTTCCTAAATATATGTGATTACAAAAATTGCAGTCTGAGAAAGCTACAGCCTTCCTTACATGCCCTTGGTTACTTCAAAGAGTCTATTAGATACTGCCTGACAAGAGTTGGACGGGCTTGTGCAGAGAGAGCTTCTTATCTGATGAGACTGAGCTGCAGAAGTTTTTAAGGCACCGGGTAGCAATATGTTTTCTTTTGTATACAGAATAAACTAGTTGTAGTGTTATTAGATACCTGCTTTATCTGATGACAGGGAACATGAAGAAGCTTTCAAGCTGCTGTGTAGAATAGGTGTTCTCTTTTGTATATAGAAGCCACAAGTTATAGTTTGCTTATTTTAGTGAACATGTCACAGGAGCAGCAGCTTATGCAGCTCGTTCTCTGGCTGTGTGCCTCTCTCTCTCTCTCTTTCAGCTCTGTGATTTGTTTACATTACATTAGCATCTTAGCAGATAAGGCTCCTGACAGTGCAGTCTATCAGGCTGTCTTGCTGTATTGACAATCCACTCTTGTACCGTTTATTATTTCACCTAAGTTTTGAGACGCTCCCTTGGATTCCTCACTCCTCTCCTCACTCCCCCTCCCTCTCTCCCCTGCAGCTTCATGACTCAGTGTGATTTGTTGACATTCTGCCTGTACTAAGGAGAGACCTACCTAAATGGTCTCTTGGCAAATCCCCTTTAAGTATAAGCAGACATTGTCAGCACATTTTTTATGTGACTGCCGTGTGCTTCCAGGACCTGTGATGTCACACGGGGGTTGGGTGAGGGAGTCCTGTGATGCTGCTCAGTGTATGCAGAATTCTACTGTACTGGTTGTGACCACTGCTAGATGAGCTGAGGCAAAGCTGCGTGTATTGTGTGTGTAGCAGAGCCTTATGTGTGTAATGTGCATGTAATGTGAGCCTTATGTGTGTAATGCAACTGAGCTGTGTGTGTTATATGTGCCTGCAGCAGAGCTGTGTGTAATGTGCATATAGCAGAGCCTCATGAGTATAATGTGCATGTAGCTGAGCTTTTTGTGTGTAATGTGGCTAATTACTGGGGACAATCATTGCATACATTGTGGCACCAATTCCTCTAGTTGCTGCTCTTTGCTATGGCTGTCTGTCCTGCTTAACAAAGGAGCATCACTTGCTGCATTTCCTACCCTAGGCTTATACTCGAGTCAATACGTTTTTCCAGTTTTTTGTGGTAAAATTAGGTGCTAGAAGATTTAAGAGAGAAGTACCTACAATTAAGTCAGTATGACAAGTGAAGCACTTACACACAATTTCTAGCAGCAAGGTCTTTGTGGATAACTTCTCGTCTGGCCAAGTAACTCATCCCACAGGCTATCTGAATCGCCATGTGTACAAGATCTTGCTGGGAAATAGCCTAAGGGAGAAAAAGAAGAATCGTAAACCGAACGTTGAAGATACCAACACCTGACAATAGGAGAATGAAGACAACCACATTCTCCGCAATGTAGCCATGTCACTGCAAGAGTCTAAGGAACAAATATTGTTGGAAACCACATGATACACAGTGGTTAAAAGGTCACATTTTTAGAAAGGCGGCCAACTATAGCGGAAGTTCTTGTGAAATGAATTTTTTTTTTTACAAATATTAGTACATGAAAAGCAAATCACAATTCCTAATATTGTATAAACCCTGGCCATGCATCCTGGTGCAAAAAAGTCTTCAAAGGCCACTCAGATTTTATTTGTCTGCCCCATATGTGGTCCACGAATGCTTCTGTTCTCAATGGTTTTCAAATACCATCACAATGAGGCAGAAGGAAGTGACACTAGACAGGATTATCACCCATATGAAAGGGGCTTTAGGCCAACCTGAACGGACATTTTTCTCCATAGGTGCAAGACCACTGGGGGCCTTCTATATGGTGAGAAGATCTGTCTAATAAGTATTTAAATAAAAGACAAAAAGATTGAAAAATACACAGTTGAGTCAGATTATTTTGATCAATATTATTACTAATATCCAGACAGGCTGGGAGTGACTCCACAAGATCTTGATAGGATGTCACCAGTATCCAGAGCCATGCTGACTGCATCCCATAGCTACTGAAGGATCCGTGGAGCCAACACAAAATATCAAGGTGGTCCCAAAAGTGCTCAGTTGGGTTTCACGTCAAGGTCCAGGGTAGTATTAGTAAGTCATTGTCTTGCAGAGGAGACAGACAATCAGCATGTATGGGTGTATATGATCTGCAAAGATAGATTCATACACATAACAGTTGAGAGTGCCTTCCACATGGATGAATTGCCCAGAGATTTCCACAGAAACATTCCCAAGCTACCACCACCTGCTTGTGTCCCTCCAGCAATAGTTGCAGAGAGTGTTAGTTCTCCGATGTTCCTTGTCTGACATGCCAATGTTCCTCTCTTTGATGAAGCAGAAAACTTGACTTATTGGAAAAGGCAACCCTTTGATGATTAACAGTGGTCCAATTCCAATACTGTGGTGAAAATTGTAGCCTTTTTTTGCCAATACAGTTAGCAGAGGTGCAGTGACAATTCGGCCGTTTTGAACCCCTATATGCAGTTTAATGATGACATCTGATAGCCATTTGTAGCCGATATTCATGTTTCATATCAAGGGTACCCGGCGCTCTGCAGTTTTTACATCACACACTTCCATACACACCAAACCAGCTCAACACACGTGACTTCCTACTTTCAATGTTGGCAGCACATGGCTAATAAAGGAAGTGGTCATAATAATGTGACATAACTGTGTATAAGGCCACACTGTACATGTTCTATGTTGTGCAGCTCCAGCCACTGATGACAGGGTGTGTAATTTGAGTGTAGGGAGCTTTTCTTTTTGTGGTGAGCTGTGGTGAGGAATCTGCAAGCGCACAGACTTCATATGCCATGCACGTCAAGAATTCAAGGTATTATATACAAAAACTTGTCCACACTAGTAGGTATGTTTTCACAGACGTGAAGGTGATGTAATAGTTGACATTGTTATTTTAGAGTAATAGGGATGCAAATTACACAGTGGCACAGCTATACATATTAGAAAGTGAGAATTACGGCACACTGCACTCTGCTCGATACTGAATGCTGCCGTATAAGGGTAACCTGAAGAAACAGGGGTGGACCTAACCAGCAGAGGGCCCCTGTGAAAAATGTTTAAGTGTGCCCATAATTCACCTGCCCCTGACAAAACCGCTCTCGCATGAGCCCCACTAAGGGTATGTTCACACGGCTTATTTTGCCGCGTGTTTTGCATTATACGCGGCAAAATGTGCGCTGCAATTACGGTAATTCACAGCTCTCACACAGCTATGGATTACGTGTAGTTTCCCCACGCGTACAATACGATGTATTGTATGCCCGAGGAGAGAATTGACATGTCAATTGTTCGCGGAGCTTACGCGACACTGACAATACAAGTCAATGGGGTCGGCCGGACGCCGTTCCCCCGCTCCCCCCAGTGCTTTGGAATTACGCGATGATCAGCGCGTGCTTCCAAAACACCCGACGTATTGAGGCGCGTACCATACGCCCTCCAATACGCCGTGTAAACATACCCTAACAGAGAAGTAATATCAATGGCATTAGAAGACAATTCTAGTCCACCAAGAGGCAGGGAACGCACCAGTGCTAAATAAGAGAAGCTACACAGGTGCAGAATACTGATGAACAATTGCTCTCACACCCGCTATTCATGAGGGGGGCGATTTCATAATACATAACTGCATATAAGATAAGATTTTTACTTATTCATTTACATTGCACCATTATATTCCACAGCAATGAACAGAAATTAAATCCTACACATTATATTTCTAATATAATTGGAACATTAAAAAACATTATGTCACAAAAGTGAGTACACCCCTCACATTTTATATATATCTTTTTACGGGACAACACAAAGATATGCTACAATATAAAGTTGTCTGTGTACAGCTTGTAAAACAGTGTAAATTTAGTGTGCCCTAAAAATAAAGTCCACAAAAAAAGGTAAAGATAACCACTCTAGGACACTTTTTAACCAGCTCACAGAAAGAAATATTCCCAGTAAAACGTAATTCATTGTTATCGATATACTTTAAAAGTTCTCACAAAGTCTGTGACCATTTAGCACAACTAGGTCAGAAGAATTTGCATTAAAGGGGTTGTCTCATCTCAAAGTTTCATAGGATGCATGAATGAAATAATGCTGCTTCGCTCTGTCACTTCCTGGTCAAGCTGTCTGTGATTAGCATATGAGCTCTGTGTATTCAGACTTCTCTGTTTATCAGTCTAGACTACCATCTCTGAGGTCTGAGAAGCTTCTGAGCTAATGTAAACAGTAGAGTAATTAGTCTTTTGTCTGAAAGATCACATAACACACAAGCTCTCACACTGCTGGCTTCAACCTGTGTGATGTCACTCCCTGCTATCAGATAGAAACAAACAGCAGGGAATAAAGAGTACACAGGTCAGTCACTTGGGGAACCAGAGAGAGCACTGAAGGTGATAAAATCACTTGTAGCTCCTTAATAAAAAAAAGATGAACAACGCAATATATTTGGAAAATGTCTTCATTTAGTGTTCCCTACATTTTGAAAGCTATTCTTTGTAGCAAGACAACCCCTTTACATCACTACAAAATAAAGTTAACAATGCACTTCTTTCTACCACAGAAAACCGTGCCAGTGCGTTTCTATAAATGTTACCTTAAGGCATGCACACACGATGCAGTGTAAACAAGCAAAGTATTAATTGCATCATTTATGATCTGCCAGTCGTCTCTCTGCAAGCTCCTTTTTTAAGAGACAAATACCCCACAGGTAAATGACTGCCTTTGTCCCCATGCTACAAACGCAACCGGTCTGCTGTTGATGTAACATTCACTCTTGATAATAATCTAACTCCTGTGTACAACTCAAGATACAAGCTGCAATTCCTGCATTACTCAGAAAAAAGCATGCAGTCAAAGAAACAAGATGCAATTTCTGGTTATGGAGCTCTCAACAGCCACACAAATTTTCACTATTTAAGGTAAAAAAAAAAAAAAAAAATTGCAGTTGCTATTGCTTTTGATGGGCAAAGCCAAGGTTAGTTATGGCAAATTAGACAATTTCGAACAATTTGCAGTACAATAGAAATGGATGGGGTATTAAACTTGATCACGTTTTTGTCTTTGGATGAAGATTTTATGTTGTAGAAATGCTGTGGGTGAAATTAGCAGCAAGTCTTCAGGCAAAACATCTGTACCCAAACCTATGGTAAAAAGATACCACTAGGAATAAACCCACCTTAAAGGGGTAAAGTTTCTCATTGGGCAGAGGCACATTTTGGCGTGTGGAGACTTATTGCCTTGACATTCCACTACAATTTAAATATTCTGAAAGGCTCATGGGAAAAGAACTGTAGCGCCATCTACTGAATGTAGCACTCCTCAAATCAGATCCGACTCGCACAGCCTTGTAGTATATAAAGGATTACCATAACCATGCCAGTTTGTTCATCTACAGGCAGCGGTTTTGTGGTGTGGCCCCTCATCAGTGCAGAGTAGAAGACTAAATTGGAAAAAAACACAGTTTAATCTTACTCACCTTGGAATGTGCATGGTTCGAACAGCGTCTCGGATGCTGTTTGCACATAGAAATGAAATCCAAATAGACGACTTGACCAGCACATTCAGTAAAAGTCATACATTATTCATAAATCCATTGATTAAAAAGTCCAATCACAGGGTTGACATCAGAGAACACATACATAGCTTACGCTTTTCAGACTGAAGGTCCTTATACGTCGCTCTCAGTTTGCTAAATATGATAGCTATGATTAAGGATTATCAGTCTGAAGCAGTAAACTGTGAACCTGTTCTCTAACGTGAACTTCTTCTATGCAACTATGTGAACACTAAACTTGGACTTTTTAAATCAATGGATTTTTTTGAATAAAATATGACTTTTACAGTTGCATAGTAAGGCTGAAAGAGACTTCCATCCAGTTCAGCCTATTGTACTATAATGTTGATCCAGAGGAAGGCAAAAAAAACATGAGGTAGAAGCCAATTGTCATCATTTTAGGGAAAAAAAATTCCCTTCCTGACTCCAATCTGGCAATCAGAATAAATCTCTGGACTCTTCTCCAGAATCCAAGTCATTATAACTTGTTATATTATTGCGCTCTAGAAATGCATCCAGACCCGTTTTGAACTCAGTTACTAAATTCACAGTGACAAGTTTCTCTGGCAGAGAGCTCCAGTGTCTTCTTGCTCTTACAGTAAAGAACCCTCTTTATGTCCATATAATGGGAGAATAATGTTCTCATGTGCACCTATGCACCTTTTAATACACCTCATGATCTCATTTGCCTTGGCCACTGCTTCCTGACACTGGCTGCTACAATTAAGTTTACTGTCTACTAGGATTCCCAAATCCTTCTCCATGACAATTTTACCCGTTTTTTCTGTTTAACAAGTAATCGTGGATTGAATTTCTCCTTCCCATGTGAATAACCTTGTTTGTGTTCAACTTCATCTGCCACTTCTCTGTCCAGATCCCTATTCAGATAACTTTGTAATAGAGCTTGTTCCTCTACTGTATTACTTTTACACAGCTAAGTATCACCTGTAAAGATTTATTTTTTACTATGTAATCCTTCTCTAATGTCATTGATGAATATATTAAAAAGAATAGGCCCCAATACTGATCTCTGTGGTACCCCACTAGTAATAAGGATTGAATCTGTGTATGTACCATTAATCACCACCCTTTGTTTTCTATTACTGAGCCAGTTACTTACCCACTTGCAGACATTTTCCTTAGTCTGAGCATACTCCTTTTACTAATCAACCTTTTATGTGGCACTGTATCAAATGCTTTTGAAAAAATCTAGATATATGACATCCAGTGCCTCACCACGATCCAGTCTAGAACGAACTTCTTTATAGAAGCTGATGAGATTAGTCTGACAGGACCGATCCTTCATAAACCCATGCTGGAACGGCATTATGCATTTATTTTCAGTGAAATACTCCAATATAGGATCTCTTCGAAAACCTACAAACGTTTTACCTACAACAGAGGTTAAACTTACCTATAGTTTCCAGGATCACTTGTTTACCCCGTTATGAATACAGGCATCACATTTTCTATGCGCCAATCCTTTGGGACACACCTCGTTATTATGCAGTCCATAAATATTAAGAATAGTGGCCTATCACATTACTTATTTCCCTTAGGACACGGGGGTGTATACCATCAGAACCTGGTGATTTGTATATTTTAATCTTTTTAAGGCAGATCTGCACTTTTTCCTGGGTTAGAGGAGACATTTAACTTGGAATTTACCTAATCCCTATGCACATCTACAGGAATGTCTAGCGGTAGGTTAATATGGTGGTCAATTAAATTTTTTAATAGATTTGCTTTCTCCTCTTCAGCCTCTACCCTCATTACTTTTCAAAAGGCCAGTATTGTTAGTTTTAATCTTTTCACTATTTATACAGTTAATTTTTTTTTTTTACTCGATATGCTGGCCAAGTAGTCTATCTAAATTTGATTTCAGAGTACAACACTGGCTGAATAGAAGGCCTTGACCCAAGCACTAAAAAGGGTAAGGTTTGTTATTGGGGGAAAAGTACCACATCAGTGTGTAGAGTGTTTTTGTCTTGAAGCTCTACTAACGGGCATCATAGCTCTTTTCCAAAAATCCTTTTAGAACATGAATGCACCTTAATAAACAAAGACATTGGACAGAGCAGATGGCTACCTCTCTTTTCCAACAACTTGATTGTCACTTATAGAAATGTACCTTACAGGTCTGCATTACGAAGATTTGACTTGTTCAAACAAGTATCTTTTAATTGAAAATATCTAGATATGTCCCTGGCAATATATTTTGCCTTCTAGAGAGGTAAACTATTGTTGAACAGTTTCTGCCAAAATGTATCTCTGCTTGTCAAGACTTCACATGCATTAATGTACTGCCATTTACTTTTTATTTCTTATGCAACACATTACAGGACCACACTCCAGGAATTCAATCCTTAGGATCAACTTACCAAACTTGAATATTCTACCCGATAAGGTATAGAGCATGTGTCAGACTCAAGGCATGCAGCCCCCCAGTCATATTATGTGGCCTGCAAGAGCTTAGACACACCACGAAGGGATGAACAAAGTCCAGATGCAGAAGGACTGGCTCTCAACTTTTCCCATAGGATGCAGTCAGCATTTGGCAGAGGCAGTGGTGCCAACACAGGGTGCTGGCACCATCTTGGATCTGGAGCTCCTGCCCACACCTCCACATTTCTCTTTTCAGCATCTCATAGGTGGTGGTGCAGCCCTAACCTGGCCCGATCCTTAGCCAGCCTTTAAGGCTGACTATGTCGTTGGTAAAAAGGAGTTTGCCAACCCTTGTATAGAGGAAAGAGCATAATGCACTTTTAATAGGATAGCTTTATGGTCTGACTGACCAACTGATGTGGCAGATAAAAAAAAAAAAGCTGATCAAAGGACAATGGTTTGCACAGTGTGTGGAAAAAGCCTGGCATAGCACAAACCACACAAATACAAGTACAATGGGTCATTTTTATGGTAAACCACCAGATATGATTTTAATTAGATACAAATTTCCTTTCAAACAATTAGGTTTTCCACTGAAACACTTAGTGTTCCGGTAATTTAGAATATGGCTGCTCCAATTTTTCTAAGGCAATGGATATGATCATCATGCATGATGGTCAATGCTCCATAAATGACCTAGGTTGAGCAATACGGCAGCACTAACGAACATTATCATAATGAAAATATACACACATTCCTCTGGTATCTCCCGAGACTGGAGCTCATATCCTCATGTTCACATTTTCCTTTGTAAGCTGGCAACTCCACAGCTTTTTGAGATAACCAAGGGTCAAGCTTGGGATCCTCCCTGTTTTGGACAGAAAAGGGCACTCCAAGCAGTTTAGCAAAATCTACATTAGATGAAGTTTCGCACTTCTGACTCACTTTTCTTCGCCAACATCCATCACAATACCGAAGTGTTAAACTGGACCCAAAACATTTCTTTTTAGACACAGACAATTGGCATCCCCGGTTATCAACCACATTTGATACCTAAGCAAAATTGCTGTTATTGTAGGACGTCTAGGTAAATGCATTTGATGGTTTACATTCTTGAGTTTAATGTTAACAAGACTTGATGTAAAGATAACTAAATACACATTAGTCATGGCGTAGCTCTGTTTAACAAGTAAAATACTCCTCAAAGCAACAATCAATTCTAAGTAACTATGGGGCAAAAATCTGATCTGCAGCCAGTATTGCAAGAATGTCAAGAGAAAAGTAAGGAACGTCAGCATCCAGGTGTAGGTTTAAAGGCAAACGTGCCCATACTGTAATGTAAAAAAGTTTCTAAATCAGCAGCAGTTCAGGAGGAACATCTCAAAGCTGTATGTCTCTCATCAAAAATCATCAAACCGTTACCCTGCCAGGAAGACTATAAACATGCAGGACAGAGCAGTACTTGTTGTGTGGGTGGTGTATGCCAACATAGACGGACTTGACCGCTGTACCCATTGATGTGAAGCACAACCACCCTCCTCCATCAGTACATAAAACTACACATGGCACAAAAGGGTACTCAACTATAAAAAACCTCAAGCTACTGGTTTGTACATGCTGTTCTAAGGCTTTCATTAGCCAAGGTCAGTGCATGTAAGCGATAGAGCCTACACACTGAAAAAAACAAAGGCGGCAAAAAGAACTGTAAGGAATCTATAAAATAAATCTGTACATTACAGGCATGGCCACTTTAACTAGTCTAAAGTCTTGATGGAATTGTTGCTGAATTTCATTGTGGATTCAGCACAAAAAAAATTTGTAGAACTTTTAGGGCCTGCTGCATATTTTGGGCTTTGAAGATTTGCTGCAAATCCCTAAGGGGTGGCACCTCAGTTGTCCTACATGTGACCACTTTAAGGCCCTATATTCACAACTAGATTCTGCTCTGGAGTTCATCCATTTTATAGTAATAAGTGAAATCTTCCACAAATCTGTCATGAAATTTTCCACTGCATGTTTGCAAAAAAAATTCTGTCGGCTAATTATTGTAGCAGCTGCTACAGAGGAAATACAGTCATATAGAACCCCTACTGTGACCTCTAGATGCCCTGATAGACTACCTTCATAAATCCCATTTAAACATAATGATTATTATGTATTTGGCACACAGCCAAACACTACACCTCACCACTTCTTAGATGGAAAATTCATGAAGTAAAAACGGGTTGTCTACTTTCTATAAAAAAAAGTAGACAACCACCAGTGAAATAAAAAAAAAATCTATACTCTCCTTACTCCGGTCTCAGTGCAGGGTTTCCCGAACGGTGATGTAAGTAGAGGCACGTTACCACTGCAGCCAATCAACTTCTACTCCCCTTCCTCTGGTCCCTGGTTCCATTGCAGCATCCCCCTTACGGTGATAAAAGTAGAAGCATGTGACCTCTGGAGCCGTGAGGTCTCCATTCGAAAGTGACAGAATAAAAACATAAGGCCGGGGTGATGCAGCAATGGAACCGGGGACAACCCATTTAATATCGAAGATTGTGTATTTTAACTAGACAATAGTGAAAAGCAGCAATATATAGAATTTACTTTTAGTTTTTGGAGGTGTCATAGTGCAACTACTGTGTCTATCTGTATGTGCATATAGAAGAGCATATAGAAGAGCATATGTAGGCAAAATCAATCATGAATCAGACCATTTAATCTATGCATTGACACCTTCTTTAAGGGTTAAGCTTTGGAATAGTTTTGTGAGGTTTATGGTTTCATAATCTGGGAAAACCTGTCATACAGACAAAAGTGAAGGCCCACAGGGAAGAAACCTGTTCCTGAAGAGAAATCCATACACTAGACATTCCTGCTCAGGCACGCCGCTGAACTCACTAATACACGACCAAGGGTGCTGGCGTCCTGTGCACAATATGACACCCTGCTGGATTTTGCAGAAGAGAAGTAAAACATTCCATAATTATAGCAATAGATGTACATACTGCAAGTAATGGAGTTTTGTAAAGCACATTTTGGACCAAATCATAGTATCTATGATGGTGAGGAGGAGGCACAAATGCCGAACTGGATTCTTGGTTTAGACATGGTCTCCACTCCGCCCATGGTGGTCATGGCTTTGCTCTAGCTCTTCTATTAAAGGGAGTGCACAGCATAAGATTAACTCAATTTATTGGTGCTTATTTCTAAATACCGCAGGTATTATGAATGTAATTTTATTTCATGCGCTATACTAATCCGAGAATGGTCTCTCAGAGATGCATCTCTCTGTAACATATTACCAAGATAAAAACAGCAAGATAAAAGGGTTCTGCTGCAATATTGCAAAAACTTATTTTGCCACAGTTTTGCAGTAATCTCTAGAAAGAAAATGGATAGCCTAGGCTTAGGTTATGACAAAGTATGGGGACCGCATGAAAGCTGCCACTGGGATGACTCACGCCCTTATAGATAACCCAGAGACCACCATAAAATTAAAATTTTAAATATATTTTTTCACTTTTTCAAGAGACTATTACAAAAAAAAAAAAAGAAAGAAAGAACAGCTGACAGACTTGTAAAGCCATGTTCGCATGATGTATTTTGAAGAGTAAATTTACTCTTCAAAATCAGTTTAAAAAAACGCTTGATTAGAGGCGTATTTTGGAGAGTATTGAGCATTTATTTTATAAGCGTTTATGCGCTGAAAATACGCTTCACTATTGTTTCCTATGGGGATTTAACTGGCATAAACGGTTAATGAATTGACAAGGCACTTAAATTTACACGAGTAAAATCGTCCCAAAATACTTCCCGCAAATCCACTTGTAAAATACATGTCGTGTGAATGACGTCACATATTTTACATTGGAATCATTGTCTGAAAATACGTTACCATGACTCGCACAGGCACAATACCTTTCCTGCTCTTTTGTAGCTGAGCTGTACCATATAGACTAGGGCAGAATGAGCACAGTCATCTCGTTATCATCAGAAAGTTAAGTAAGGACCACTCTATACTACTGCTATAAGCCTACAAAAGGCAGCATCTCCCCTGTCAATACCTAGTCTCCGAGGGCGGGGGGGGGGAGGGGGGTTCATCTTTAATTACCTGGAAACTGTAATCTAGGACATTTCTTCTATATTACTAAAACTTAATGTAAAACTAGAATTAAATACAACAATTTCTTTAAAGGGAATGTGTCATCAAAAAATGAGTCATTGTTTAAGTCCCATTTTTATGTTAAAAACATTTCTTAGGAATTTTTGGTTGTTTTTTTTTAATTTGTCATATCACTTTCAATATTTTTTAATAATTCTGAAGTCTTGTAGTTTTCACTTTGGCCACTAGGCCTTATTTGCACTGCTTTAACAGCAGACAGAGAGATGCTTAACAGTAGCTTCATGCACATAGGAGACTTAAGACTGACTTAAGAGTTTTCTAGTCATGCTCTGTGACCTGGGAAGAAATTAGTGTGAAGGGAGGTGAAAGGGTGAACTGTGACTATCTCCTCTTGTGACTGGTGGATCCTGTGTTATCTATACACATTGGTGTCTCCTTTCAGTTTGACCCTCTGTGCTGATAATAAGCAGACCACTGAGAATCTTTCTGTACAGAACAGGAAGTGTCAGACTATTATTAAGCTTAGTGGCGAAAGTGAAAACTGCAGGACTTATGAATTATTAAAAAAATATTGAAAGTGATATGGAAAATTAAAAAAAAAACAACCAAAAATTCTTAAAAAATGTGTTTAACATAAAAACGTGAGTTAAACAATAAGTCATTTTTGATGACACATTCCCTTTAAGACCTGATATTCTTATCTTTCGCCTTGGTGAAATGTGGATGTAAACCGAGCACACCAATAATGAATTATGAAAGAAAAGGGATGATTTAACAAGACTGGCTATTGGGGACTACTACCATCCCATCCAGTAATACAGTACATTCCATGGGATCAGGACCTGACACTAAAGCAGGTGCCCTTCCGGTGAGCACAGGAAAGTCTCCATTTCCTGTACTTATTGGTATGTTTAGCTACATGGACCACATAGCAATACTGGACAATGCACAGGAAGTGCCTTGTTTGTTTGCACATTGTATTGGACATATTACATTCTCTTTTGAGACTATGCTTCATAAGACTGAGCTGTAACAAGAGAAGTCTTCAGTGGAAAATGAACATGATGTAGCTAATACATAAAGTATATTTGTTCCCTCTGTAGTGTCAACCAGCCACCTTACAAACCAGGATGCAGACCTCTACCAGATAAAACACTGCACTTACAGGATGGTACATTGATGGAAAGGAAGATAAAGTAAAGAGCAAAAAGAACCAGCCAGAGCTAGTAAGTCATGGGTAGAGAGATCTGCACCTGTTGGGAACCTTGAAGTGATTACATATATCTATAGATAGCCATCTTTCTATCTGTCCCTCGACAGATCTATATGTAATTGCTTCAGGTCTCCAAGCAGATGCATAAGGTGTCTGTTTTTGGGAAAGCTGGGTAACTATGATCACGGTTCATGCCACAATGTATCCAATAACTGTTGCTTACAGTTGCAGCATTTGTCATGTGTATTTCCTAAGGTGTGATTACCCTGTACCCATACATGTCATTACTTTTTGCCACAACTCAGTATTTCTTCAAGTGCCTATATCCTTCCTAGTGCTCATATGCTTAGTATATTTGAGAAAGGTATTTACTGAGCCACATCATCTTGCATTGCCATTGCTGTGAATAAAATCACTGAGTCTTCAAGATACAGATGAGTTCCAGCCTATTTCTTCCACAGTAATTTGGGACTGCAATCCTTGACACATGCACTGCAGACTTCTCAAGTACTGGCAGAGCTTTCTCTCCCAAGCGTTTCCAGTAGCAAAAAGGCCTAGATTTCCTCTTAGACACCTTACCCCTCAACGTTGCACATCACAGGTTAACCATTTAAGATCCAAGAGATGAGTGTTGGGGGTTGCTAGCCATCACCAAGTCCTCGCAAACAAAAATGTGAAAAAGGACAACTAAAACTTGTAGCAGTAAAGATAATATTGAGACCAGAATATTACGTTTGAAAGGTATTAAGACGAAGAATCTGACATGGATTCAACAATCTGTATTATATTGTTTTTAATGGAAATTCCGCATCTCGGTGCACACAACGCTGATTTTCCTTGGATCAGATTTCTCTTCAGCACTGAATAAGAACAGACATCCATTCTTGATGTGGATTCCATGCTGAGGAGAACCCAAAGGCTATGTCTACATGGCATAAGTTAAAATGCCATTGGAACTCCAACGGGATTTTAACTTCGCCATAAGTTAGTTTTTCGTTGGCCTAGTACGTAGAAGTGCACTGGAATACACCGGAAGATAGAACATCATCTATATTTCGGCGGTTTAGAAATCCGACAGTAGAAAATCCGTGCTGTGTAGACTACCGCTCGGATTTTCTATGGGGCACTGGTTACAGTTGGATTTTCATCGGATTTTGAATACTGAATCTGCCGGAAATCTGACCAGAAACCAATGCTATGTAGACATGGCCTAGAGATAAGTTCACGCAGCTGAATCTGTGTGGAATCCACTCCTAAAATACACAGCAGTAAGCGTGGATATTAGACGTGGATTTCAGAGGCAGACTTTTAGCCTCTGATACACTATGTGAGGATTCAGAGTGAATGTGCATCAAGAATTGACATGCCAATACTTTTTCAGAGCTGAATGTTTTCATTGCTAAATAGAAATACACTGCGAGTAAAACCAGCGTTATGGGCACGATGACGCAGATTTTCTGTTAGTAACAATGTGAGGTGGATTGCAGTCAGATTTGGACGCTGATTCAGACAGTTTCAGTGCTTAATCTGCTCCACAACTGCCATCTAAATCAGAAGTATGAACTTACCCTTATCTATTCTGTTCTTTAAAAGCTGCTATCATGCACATGAGTCTGGCAATTATGAAGACACTGGCCCTCATTCACAAAAAGTGTCTAACAGTAAAGGTATGTTTACACGGCGTCTTGCCTCCGTATGAACATCCGCTTTTCTGATGCGTCTTTGGGTCCATCAGAACGGATCCAGAGACGCATCTAACAATTAGCAGTGACTTTATCACTGCCGGCAATGACAGACACGCAGCGGCGTTCACATGAGTGATCGCCGCTGCAAGCTTTGCATCGCGCCTGTCGGGTCCGTTTTGCGGATGCGATCCAAGAAATGACCCAGAGAAGCATCAGAAAAGCGGATGTTCACACGGAGGCAAGATGCCGTGTGAACATACCCTAAGACTGTCTGTTTTCTATAGCAACCAATCAGAGCTCGGCTTCCATACTTTCAGGGCAATTTTAAAAATAAAAGCAGAGTTCTGGTTTGTTTCTATGGGAAACAAAGACAGTTTTACTTGATAAATGAGGCCCACCGTGTTGTATTGGCGTTAGTGATGTAGTTACCTGTGGGTTGTTGGCCTCCACTAGCTTACACTGCCGCAGGAACAGCTTGAGATTCCCCCAGTTCATGAAAGGCAGTAGCACCATTGGTTTCTCCCCATCTTCTATACAAGCATGACCGATCGGAAGAAGATTCCTGAACAAAAACAGAAGACAGCGTTAGTACTCACGAACTAGAACAGAAATCCTGCATAAAGCGGTAGTACATGTGAAAACAACCCCTGGTCTTTATCTTGTGGTTTACCACCAATGAGGTTAGAAGGAGAAAAAAAAAAAAAAAAAGCTACATCCAAACTATACATAAACTAAATATATTTTTGGATAGAACCCTGGCCACAGATGTGATCACATGTGCACTCCAATGTATTTTACAGAACCGGTCACCGGGAATGCTTGGTCTACTCTCGCCTAATCCGCTATCTCTCTGCCAAATCTCTTCTTGACCCTCTGCAATCAGGTTTCCGCACCCTACACTCCACAGAAACTGCTCTTTCTAAAGTTTCAAATGACCTCCTGACAGCAAAATCGCAGGGTAAGTACTCATTGCTGCTTCTTCTGGATCTCTCTGCAGCGTTTGACACTGTGGATCACCACCATCTCCTCAGCACGCTCAGCGCCATCGGCTACCAGGACACCGCTCTCTCTTGGTTCTCTTCCTACCTCTCTGACCGCTCCTTCAGTGTCTCATTTTCCGGTTCTACCTCCTCTCCTCTTCCTCTTGCTGTCGGGGTTCCTCAGGGATCCGTTCTTGGTCCTCTCCTCTTTTCACTCTACACAACCCCAATTGGACAAACCATCAGTAGGTTTGGCTTCCAGTACCATCTCTACGCTGATGACACTCAACTATACACTTACTCCCGAGACCTCACTCCTGCCTGCTACAAAACACCAGTGACTGTCTGTCCGCTGTCTCTGACATCATGTCCTCTCTCTATCTCAAACTAAACCTCACTAAAACTGAACTTCTAGTTATCCCACCATCTACTAACCGACCCCACCCTGCTATTTCTCTCTCCGTGTGTGGCACCACCATTACTCCTAGGCAGCAGGCCCGCTGTCTGGGGGTTATATTAGATTCTGATCTGACCTTCACCCCATATATCCAATCCCTTGCCCGCTCCTGTCACCTGTACCTCAAGAACATCTCCAGAATCCGTCCATTTCTCACTGTGGAAACAACACGGGGATGGAAGCCAAAAGCTGGGGCCTACAGGAGTAGGATTGGCAGTGATCTGCTGGATGTTAAAAGGGTTTCTTGGTGAGACAATCCCTTTAATAATAACGGTTAATTCTATGACTAATTTATAGATGTCCTGAAGCTATTGGGACAGCACAGCCCTTCCACAAACTTCTATTCATTGTGCCGCTGATCTAGGTTTCCTCTGTGTTTATTTAGTGCACCACACTGCTGACTGGCCAAATGCGACCCTGTGGCCACAACCATGGCATCATTCAAACTAAAGCTTTTGGTGACAGATTCCCTTCAGATACAATCACTACAGAAGACAGTGGTAACTAATGGTGTGTGGATAGGAATATAAAATGATATCACCTGGCAAGATTAACATTGTGTGTTACATGTACATATCAGCTCATCTGAATTCATTTACTCCACGTGTCTAGTTTCAGGGGCATCTAGCAGTGAGCACCATGCAGGTCTGCCCAGAACCCATGAAGGCCGGGCTTACATCATCTGCAGCTGTAGACGGCATTGCAAAATGTACTCTCCAGCAGGGGAAGAGAAACTGGCGTTCTTTCAAAGTTTTAGGAACATTGACATTTAACCTCTCCCCACAGGGCACAAATGAGTAAAACAATCAAATCACTATTTAATAAGTCCTTGTTACAGAGAAATGATTTTGAAATATGTGCTGAAAGAGTGAAGTTGCCTGCGGCTACTAAAAAATACAACACGTGCCTTACAAACAAGGCAGAGAGGAAAAGAACTGAATGCTGCCAAGTGTATATGGCACTGCAAACACTACACACCGCCCAAGCAGACACATGCTCACTACTGTACACTCTCCGCCATCACTCTGTATGGGATGTACCCAACCATGCCGGTAGATCAGGGACTACTACAGGCTTACTGAATTCCAAAGTCACAAATGGGGACACCAAAAACTAGTGCTCAAAGGTAATACTGAGGGCAACGAAATATCAGTGACCCTGTAAATAAACTTTCTAATGTTTAGGTTCATTGTCACTGTCACTATAAAATACTTTCTCCAAGTGTGCGTGTTTTTTTTTTTTTCTTTAAACCAACAGATAAAATAAGGTTCTCTATTCTTGTTCTGAAGAAAGTAGGGGATCCAGCACCAAAGACTATTAAAATCACAGTATTTATTTCATCCAAAAACATTAAAAAGGGTTTCCATGACATGTTTATTCACCAAAAACAGACGCATTTCGAGCAAACCTACAATTAATCGCTAAAGAAAAGGTTTGCTCGAAACGCGTCTATTGTTTTTGGTGTATAAACGTGTCATGGAAACACTTTTTATATTTTTGGATGAAATAAATGATACAATTTTAATGGTCTCTGGTGCAGGATTGACTACTTACAGAACATTTCGAACGACTTTACAGGTCCTAGAGCTATTCGTACACCAAATTTCTGATTAAAGGATTTATTCATGGTTCCAGGTAAGCAGTCCATTTGTTTATATATCTTTTCTCTATTCTCGTCATCACCCCCGGCTTTTCCCTTGTCCTTATCCATGTTTCTGGTAATAAGCTATGGCAGGTTTACTTATAAGGGTTTAATATTGTGTTTTGGGCAGCATGAAGCTCAGGTGAACTACCTTTAATCTAAAAACGGCACAACCATACCCATCTTGTTCTGTTATACCCTCTCTAATGCTCTTCAGAACTGTGGGCACAGACACTGTATAGAAGAGGCATCCATGGTTAAGGGGTCCAATCAATTTGGTGGTAGTACTAAGTCATGTTCATGAGCCCTAACTGCTCAAGCAACGTTACTATAGCCATCTGAAGCTAGGCTTACGCGATAGATAGAGGTTGGCTGAACCTGCCATTCGCTTATGAATATCGGTCCTCTTGACACTCCTTCGACAGAAGAGGTTGTGGGAGATAAGAATCAAGCAGTTGAATTTCAGCTGTCCAATCCCTATGTTCTCTGTAAAACATGCCACCACACACCTTTCTTTCCCTCCCCCAAAACAAGGACTAGTAATAGCCTGAAATGTGTAAGCGTGATACATTAGCAGATTTTTACCTGCTTGATCCATTTCTGATTTTATATGTATTTGCAATAAAGAAGTTTATATATTTTTATTGGATGGTGCCAAATTTTGGGGATTTGCCTCTACAACTTTATGGATATACTTGGCCTAGTCAGCATGCATGGGTATAGGAGGATCAAGAGATAGAGCCATTAGATGAGAGAGGGTTCAGCAGACAACTACTACACAGAGAAATTCATAAAGGATACTCTAAAAAGGAGTCCAAAATTATAGACAGTATTTATAACGAAGAGACCATAACACAAATCTAATACTATGACAGTACTCTTTCCATCCGAGATTTCTCTCTACACTACAGATATTCCAAGCGATTTCCATTGGTGACATGGCAGATGTGAATGGGCCATGTGCCACTCATGTTTCTTTAGCTACAAGCCTTTACTTTTGCACCAGCCTGAGCCACCCTCTTGTGCATAGCTCTCATATCAGGTGGCTTTCCCCTTTAAGATAGAAGACTACAGAGATCCTATAGATAGGAATAGAACAGAAAAAAGTGTTGAAATGGAGGTCATCATGGGAAGCGTTGGTAGAACCCCATTTCTTTCTGGTCCCTTTAAACTAGTGATCTTATCTGCGATTGGTCATCACATAGTGGTGATTTACAATGGAGGTTACCATAGATCCCTGTATTAACTAAAAAATAATTTCCATGATCTCACTACTGTTTACTGGAGGCAGGTTAAGAGTTCATTGTAAACTGCATGTGGTAATGTAGATGAAGGCAATCCTACTAACTAGAATGATGACAGATCTGCATTTAGAAGACACGGGCAGCAGCTCGCTGTTGATCAGTACGTGTAGCTGGACAGCAGGGAGGTAGCACACTATTTATACAGGCTGCTCAGAGTTTCTGTTCTTAATCCTTCCTCAATTCCAGAAGTATATGCTCTGAGCAGATCCAAACATGCATGAGCTCATGTGTTCCCTGACACAAAGACGAGATCAAGTCTGTAATACCTTCCTGCTACAAGATCCGCAGAATTCACCAGCACATTAATGCATGCTACCCTAGCCACTACTAGCACTAGAAGGAGCATTACTTACCCATGTTCACATGATCACTCTGATAATGGAAGAACATTGGTACATCTAGAACACTTCACAGTTACCCTAAAGAGATCTTATCATAAGGTTCCATCTGAATAGAAATCATCGATTTGATCTCCATCAATTTACTTCTATTTCCTGTTGCACTGTTCCTATTGCACTGACCAATAGCCTCAAAAAGGCTCATGGGGAAAGAGTTGGAACTCTGCAGTATCATTTATTAGCTGTAGCAATCCTTAAAGGGGTTGTCTCACTACAAAGATTAGCTTTCAACACGCAGGGAACGGTGAATGAAGACTGTTTCCAAATATATTGCTTTGTTTATTTTTCTTTGTTCAGGAGTTAAGAGAGATTTTATCTGCTCTGAGTGCACAGGTTTCTCTGATCACCAACCTGCTCTCCCCTTCTCTCTCTCTGCTTTTTGTCTTATTTGATAGCAGGGAGTGACGTCACCACAGGACGGCACATAGGACTACTGGTAGCTTAAGAACTAATGGTGTTCTCTCTAACAAACAAAAGAGACTTTACTTTTGCTAAGAGTAGAGAACTTCAGAGCTCATAGATATGATCTCCTGCTCTCATGTCAGTGCAATTAGAGGAGCTGTGAATATGGAGCCGATATGCTAATCACTGCTACAGAACCACCCACAGCATGACCAGGAAGAGACATGAAACATGTAAAGCTGCTTTTGGCTCTGTGAAACAGCATGGTGAGACAACCCTTTTAAAAGGGTGTTTCCACAAAGCAAAGCTTACTGCACAAGTTGTCTTTCAGCTGGCTGTGAGCTGACTGTGCACGAGAATGAAGAGGGCTGCACCTGTGGCCATCCCCCTCATTCACTTCTATGGGAGTTCTGAACACAGCAGAGTGTGTGCAGTTGGCTATATTCTGGAGCTCCCATTGATGCCAATAAGGAGGATGGTGCACCCTTCTCATGAACGGTCAGCTCGCAGCTAGCTTTGCAGTACACTTCGTGTTCGTGGGAACACCCTTTAAGTCATATCTGATTCACTGAGCCTTGTAATGTAAATTGGATTAATGCCATACCAGATACTTATCTGCACACAGCTGTTATGGGGTGTTTGCCCCTTATCAGTACTGGTTGACTTGGTGAGAGGCACTTAATCAAAAGGGGTGATCTTTCCCATTAGAGAGAAGCAACATAGTGTTTGGGGACTTATATGCCTTAGGACTCGGTAATACTTATATATTTATAGTGTACAAACTTTCCTTATAATTTACCCAGATAAAATACAAAGAACATTTAAAATCCACATTAAAACACTATTTTACACTACTGCTCCTTGGAGAGATACAATATGACGATGTTGTGCATTCCTGGTCTATAGAACATATGTCCACACTGTCCGTTAAAATATGTCCCTTGTGACTTAGCTCAGATGGCACCCTCAGTGGAGTGGCTCTATTGGAGATATGTGAGGATCATGAATCAATAAGCCGTTCTGCAATATTCAGTACAATCTCTGTAGAACTCTGACCCCTACATTTGCCTAATTTATGACTAACGGTAACCTACTGCTTGTGGGTAAATGTGACCATCCTTTTTCCTTGAAAGTCACACCCACACAATCAGTATCCTGTTACCGTTTCAGAGAAGTGAGGGTTGAGTTTAGCCACCTTGTACACCAGGGAGCTGAAGAACCTATAATGATATAGAAGCCAAGCATGGGTTCTTTAGAGAATCTAGTCTGTTCCTTTTTTTTTTTTCTCCCGTTCACATCAGGCAGGGTGGAACAAGAGCCATACCATTGTTTAAAGGGGTTGTACAAGTTAAAGATCTTGTAGAAATAAGTCACCTTGCAATATGTGTCCATTAACAGTGTCCTACCTATTCTGAGATATCCCCTCTGGTGTGGGCTTCATCAGCTCCTCAGGTCGCTATAGCTACAGACCTGTTTGATCTCTCCCCTAATACTTTGTATACCATTGTTGCTTAGACCGCAGGAGCTAAACGCTTAAACAGTCTGGATCAGAGCTATCTCTGGTCCTGGATGATGGAGGGAGGTACTGGCGAGTTAAAACATTCAGGTCATTTCAAGCTTTAAAGTGGTCATCTCACCATGCTGTTCCAGACCCACAAGCAGTTTTACACTCATGCATCCTGTCTCTTCCTGGTCAGGCTGTGGGTGATTCTGTTGCAGTGATTAGCATATCAGCTCCATATTCACAGCTCTTATGATTGCACTGACATGACTGCAGGAGATGTAATCTATAGTACTGGGGGCTTCAGAGCTCAAAGTAAACAAGTAATTAGAGGTTGTTCGAGATAACATCCTGCTCTCAACCTAGGTAGAAAGAGATATGAACTGCATATCTCCACATTATACAGTGAAGAAAATAATTATTTGATCCCTTGTTGATTGTGTAAGTAATTGAGTCTGTGGACAGGAGTCTTTTATAATGGTGACTATTTAAGACAGCTGTCTTTAATGCAGGTAACAAGTTGATTAGGAGCGTTTTATATGGTCTGTAGGAGCCAGAACTCTTATTGTTTTTTTAGGGGATCAAATATTTACTTATAATATAAAAATTTATATAATTTATACAATATGATTTTCTGGATTTTATTTTTGATATTCTATCTCTCAATGCTAAAATTAACCTACCCTTAAAACTATAGACTGTTCGTGTCTTTGTCAGTGGGCAGCAAGGGATCAAATAATTATTCCTTTCACTTACGTTGATCTACTGCTTCTCCGCAAAAATGAACATGAGGTTCTTAATATACTTTTTGATCAAACATTATAAGCCCACTTGCCACCTCACCACGCTACCTCTATAAAGTGGCTCCCTATAATAATGGATGTAGCACTGCATGGCGGCCATCACCACAGCAACAACCACACCAGCGAGGGGCACAGCCCCACTGCAGCCAGACCTAGCTCCCGGCTATTGGCTGTACCACTTCACAAGCATAGCATCACAGCAACAATGGCTGCCATACAGCACCACCACCAAAAAAAAGCAAAGTATCACTACTGCTTACCTTTTCATTGGCTCCCTGCAAGCAGACTGAAAGGAACAGGGCATTAACACAGCGTCTTTTGTCCTTGTGAACATCCGCTTTTGTTATGCGTGTCTGGGTCCGTCTGCATCCAACAATTAGGAGTGTGTTAAACACTGCCGGGAATAAGAAATACGCATCGGCGTTCACATGAGTGATCGCCGCTGCGTGTTTGCATCACGTGTGACGGGTCCGTCTTTTGGATGTGCTCCATGCATTGACATGTCATTTCTTGGAGCGGATCCGAAAGACGGAAACAACAGACGTGATGCAAACACGCAGCGGCGATCACTCATGTGAACACCGATGCGTGTTTTACATTGCCGGTGTTGTTAAACACACTGTTAATTGTTAGATGTGTGTCTGGCTCCGTTCACACGGACCCAGACATGCATCACAAAAGCGTATGTTCACACGGACACAAGACACCGTGTGAACATACCCTTATACAGACTACTGCTAATTAAAAACACCTGGGAAAGTGGAGAGGAGTGCTCATCCAAGTAAAGAAAGCTAGGACCTATGTGTACAAACCAAGTAGAAAGACACATGAACTGTACATACCCACATTATATGATAATCTACTGCTTCTCAGCAAATATTTACAAGACATGAGGTTCTTCGTATTCTTTTTGATCAAACACTCTGTTCTCAAGCTGCCAGCAACCTGACCTGTGGTAACATTACTCCTTGCTCTCAGATGCCGCCCTGTGTGCAACCAGGTAAAATCCCTCTTATCGCCTAACAAAGCAATATATTTGGAAAAAGTTTTCAATTACATGTTAAAAGCTTTATTGCTGTCATGAGTAGGAGGAAAATTAATCAGAATTGCAAAAAGGGATGATTGTGCCAAGGATAGCGGTATTTTGAAAAGACTGTGCAGTTTGTCAACCACGTGTCATTGATGTGATGCTAACGTTGGCTACGAAAGTGCATGAGGAACGACCGATTCGCTACAGTGAAGCAGCTCACCACCAAGTTGGACCAGGGGGCTTCCAGACATGTGGCTAAAACAGTTTAGTGAACTCTTCCAGCCAGACAATGCAACATCACATGACAAGAAATGCCCAACATTGGTTACAGCATGACGAAGACTTCCAAGTACTACCCTGGTCCCCTAACTCCCTAGACTAGAACACAACTGCATATCCGTGGGGCCATCTCCATTTTTGTGTAACAATATAGTTACATGCATAGCTAGTAGACTTGAAAAAAGACACATGTCCATCAAGCTCAACCGGGGCGGGGGATTAAGGACATTTTTAAACTTTGTTTCACCTACTGATATAGAATTTGTATTTGACCTAAGGGAATATTTCATTCATGATCCCAAAATTGCCATCAGACTGGGTCTCCATGTTATTTGTCTACGTAACTATTAATATTATTTAGTTGTAAATATTAATCAAAGTCTTTCTTGAAGTCCTCACCTTTTCCTGCCGTGACCTCTGATAAGTTTTTACTTCACTTCCCCACTTCTTTCACCGCAACTCATACAAAGTGCATTAGGCAGTAGGTAGAGGCAATGGATACAGAGATAGCATGTATGGCCAGCTCCGTGACACTATATGAGGCAGGGAAGCAGGTATTTAAATTCTAAGTCAGGTACCTAGTATTAACCTCCAGTTGGAATATTAGTTTGTAAAGCCAGAAGATGTGAACCCACTTACCTGTGGTGCAAACCCCTTAACTTGCAGCTCTCTGTCAGCATCATTGTAATCTGAGCTTCAGATGCTTGATCTAAAAGCAAGAATTACAAGGGGAGATTATAAAAACAGATGATTATTAACCATTACTAATGAGCAACAATATCATTAACAATGTTGATTCACATTGGAGTTCACTTTTTCATCAACATCAAAAGCAAAAGAAAACCCCTGCTTAAAGGAATATTCCATCTCATTGGTCATTAGACCAAAGTAAACAAACATTCTTGCCGAATACATTGTTGTTCTGTAATGCTTAATTTTAAAGATACAGCAGGTTTTCCAAAACTTGCTGTATGTTTGATGTGAAGCAAAATTAGAATAGAAATGTATTTTGCAAGAATTTCTATATACCTTTGGTCACATTTAAATCTAAATCAATGAAATGGGAATATCCTTTTAAAGGGAATCTGTTGTCAATGTTTTTTTTACTAATTAAAACAAGGCCTTGAACCACATTCTTTTCTTCTTAGCCATTTTTATTTTCTGATTGTAGATTTCTCAATTCAGTTGTTTGCATGTGATTGTGGGGAAAGCTTTCTTGCTTGCACTGCTTTAACAGCATTTAGAGAGATGCTTTACATCAGCTGTTTGAAGAACATAGGATTCTGTGAACTGGATCAGTCCCATTGACTTCTATAGGAGAGTTTTCTAGTCATGCTCTGTGACCTGGAAGAGGTCAGTGCAGGAAGAAGGAGAGGGGGGAACTATGACTATCTCCTATTGTGAATGATGGATCCTGTGTTATCTATACATATTGGTGTTACCTTTCAGCGTAAGGGTGCGTTCACACGGCAATGGACAAATACCATCCGGATAAACCGTACACGGCTGCGGGAGGAATGGCTTTTCTCCGTGATAAGCGGAGAAAAGCCCTCCCCCTTCCCAAGCACAGATTCCGTCCGAAAACCGGATGGAAGATTGTGCTTGTAGAATGTTTTGTGGGCGGCCCACGGGTGGAAAACCCATGCAGTGGGGACTGCTGCACGGGTTTTCCATAGCGCCCCATTGTACTCCTTTTCAGCCGGTCCGCAAAACCGCCTGAAAAACCGGCCGAAAACCGTGCGGTGGGGACATGCCCTAACCCTGCTTGTACTGATCATAAGCAGACTGCTGAAAATCTCTCTACAGAACAGGATGTATCAGTCTGTTATTTTACCTAGTGGCCAAAGTAACAACTGCAGGACTTAAGAATTTTTTTAAAATATTGAAAGCGATATGGAAAATTAAATAAAAATAACCAAAAATTCTTAAAAAATGTGTTTAACATAAAAACATGCATTAAAAAAAGTAATTTTTTTGAATAAACATTACATTTAAGAACAAGAAATAAATGACACCTCTTTGCTCTCTGCTATAGACGCTTAGTAGGTTTGTCCACTTCAAGAGGTCTTCACTCATTATGTATAGAATTGGAGATCATACAATTTTTTATTATACTTGTACTAAACAATCTGCTGCAATACCTTTGTAGCCAATACTATGGACAGGAATGTGGGTTGTACCTTCTGTTATTTTTAGATAGAGGCCTACCACATTGGTATAAAAGATACAGGAGCAGAATTTTTAATACATGTATATTAGAAAGTTGTATGACTTCCTATGACATACATACTAAATAAAAATAATGTAAAGTGGACAACTCATTTAAGAACCCCACGTGCCCTACTGCTTTCACTACTTGCTATGAATTTAGAACTAGATTATTGCAAACAGCTGGTTGTACACAGAGCAAAATATATATACTGGTAGCTCAATTGAACAAATCTTCCTGGTTGTACACAGAGGGCAGCAAGTAGACACACAGGTCCCGATGGTTGCAATAAACCAGAAGAAAACAACAGAAGATAACGTACAGGTATGCCAGTTGCAAGGCTTTAAGGAAAAAAGTGCAAAGATTAAAGTTCCAGCAGCAAAGGAGCAAAGGCCTGACAGAAGTGTCGGGATATGGAGACCCATCATGCGGCATACCTTCTCGAGACTTCGATATAAGGCAAAAGGTCTGCATCAGGCTAATGATAGACATACGAGACACACAATTGAAGGGATTCTACCATTAAAACTTTTTTTTCACATACCAACATGCACTATGCAACTATTATATTGAATTTTTTTTTTTTTTTTTATGATGTGGGTTCTTATATATATAGATTTTTTCATGTACAAAGTTTGCCTTTGTACATAACTTCTTGGTTTGTGTCTGACTTCCCTGTGAGCTCTGGCCGCATGGCAGTGAGGGTCGCTTGATGGTTCTCTTCCAGGCCAACTATGGCCTAAAAAATGTAATTGTTAACAGAAGGACTTGATAAATGTGAAGAAAGCTGGAACCCATTCTCCTCCTTCCCCCAGTGCAGAAAAGGATTAATTATCTCTTCATATATGGCTCTTGTCGTTGTCATGTCAGTCTTGTCTAAATGTTATATAATCCTGTACAGAGAACATTAGAGCGATCATTATGTCATTACCTACTATTTGTAACAAGACTACATTCAAAGAAACAGCACCAACAGTAAAGTGAGATTAGTTTGCCCTGCAATTCAGGAGTTTTAGCTCTTTACTATCACAGCTAAAAATAGGAACAAACACTGAGGGCCACATGTATGAAACGGTTTTGGTCTAAAACTCACTTTTTTTCCCCATAGGTTTCTATGGGGAAAAAAGTGAGTTTTTAGACCAAAACCGTTTCATACATGTGGCCCTAAGTGTTCCTTTACAAGGTCAACTGCCTTCAGCGACTCACAACTTTACTGCCACGTTGGAACGTCTTAAGTTTTGCATTTGCAGAGATCTCCTGGCTGAGATGTGCTGACTGACTTGCTAAACCCTAGTTGGGAAACTTGGGTCTAAGTATGTGCAGGTTGATGGGTGTTCCAAATAATGCCATAATTACTTAACAGGAACCTGCCAGGTGGTTTATGCTACCCTACTGGAGAGCAGGATATTGTAAAGCAGGGGTGTCAAACTCCGGCCCGCGGGCAAAATCTGGCCTGCAGTGTAATTATATGTGGCCCTTTTGTTACAGCCAGACAGTGTACAGAGAAGAGAAGGAAGCCAGGAGCGGTCATTATACTGATCTCTCTCAGGTCCAACCCTCTGTATACAGCAGAGAAAGGACCACATGGCAGGACAGAAAACTCAGACAACTTAACAACTGATACGGCACAGCAGGACGACTGATCAGATAAGAAGAGCTCACAGGGTGAATCACAAGATTGACATGTGACTTTGTCCAAATTTTCAATTTTGGCCCACTGTGTATTTGGGTATACCACCTCTGTTGTATAGGGAGAGAAGGCCGCGTTCTTCGAGGGGCTTGCTACGAGCCAACCTGCAGCTCTGAAAAACGCTCAGTGTAAAACACGTTTAGGAGTCCTATCAGGATTTACTCAGCTTTTTTTTTTATTTGGAAATGCTGCTCTAAATTATATAAAGTTATCATAGAGCTCAGCTTCTCTTCTATCCTGCACTCAGAACCGGTCAGCTGGTTTATGCTGCCATATCAATTTAACATCATGCGAGTAGAATGTCTCAGTCCCACGTCACAAGTGTTTGACAACAGAGCTCGCAGTAGCCCCAGACAAGTGTACTGCCTGGAGAAGGGCGTGCACATTGCCTCCTCTGGGTAATTCTTAGGAATAAGGTGATAGTTCTGCACTTTTGCTAAATTGAGATTTATGTCAATTTGTGTACACAGTGTGCCTTGTAGATCTGCCTGCAGGCTAGCATGCTAGTATTTCATTAAAATCACTACTGGATACGCCAAAGAAGCTTGAAAAAGAAAGTGCAATGTGATCAAAAAGCACAGCCTCATCCATTAAGTCTTCAGAATTCACTCCATTTATCTCAGATCTAACAGGATTTGGGCGTATTATTCGAGTACCCTACTACCTATTTCTCCATAACGAAATTATGGCAGCTAAGGGCTCGTTCACATGGCTGATTTGGGCACCGATTTCAGCCGTACTGCACGCCGTATTTGCGCTGCAATACGGCTGTAATCCGTCCCAGTCATTACGGTAATCCACAGATCTCATAGAGAACTATGGGTTAAGTCTCCTCTCCCTGCTCGGCGAATCCGCCACAGGGGGGGGGAGAGAAAGTGACATGCACATTATTTACGGCCTGTACGTGCCGTGAACAAAGAATGTCTATGGGGTCGGCACCCCGCCCCCGCTGCACGGCAGCCGGCGTAATTGCGGGGCGAAATCTGTCCCCGCAATTACGTTGGCAATAAGCCGTGTGAACTAGCCCTAAGAGTTGCATACAACTCTGTTGAGGTTAATGGCAACTTGCTATACTTCTATGTATTTGTTTGTTTTCTAAAAAAAGCTGGGAAATATAGCATCACACAAAAGTGAGTGCACCCTTCACATTTTTGTAAGTATTGGATTACATCATTTTATAGGACAACACTGAAGATCTGACACTTTGATACAGTGTAAAGTAGTCAGTGTACAGCTTGTATAGCAGTGTAAATTTGGTGTGTCCTCAAAATAACACACAGTCATCAATGTCTAAAATGCAGGAAACAAGAGTGAGTACACCCCTAAGTAAAAATGGACAAATTTCCCCTCATTGGTGTCAGGTGACTCCGTGTTACAAGGTCTCAGGTGTTAATGGGGAGCAGGTGTGCTAAATTTGGTGTTATCGCTCTCACACTCTCTCATGCTGGTCCCTGGAAGTTTATGGCATTTTATAGCAAAGAACAGTCTGAGGATCTGACAAAAGAATTGTTGCTCTACATAAAGATAACCTAGACTATAATAAGATTGCCAACACCCTGAAACTGAGCTGCAGCATGATGGTCAAGACTATACAGTGTTTTAACAAGACAGGTTCCATTCAGAACAAGCCTTGCCATGGTCGACCAAAGTAGTTGAGTGCACATGCTCAGCACCAATTCCAGAGATTGTCTTTTCAAAGTAGAATTATGAGTGCTGCAGAGGTTTAAGGAGTGAGAGGTCAACCTGTCAGTGGCCAGACCATGTACCACACACTGCATCAAATTGGTCTGCATGAATGTCGTCCCAGAAGCAAGCCTCTTCTGAAGAGGATGCACAAGAAAGCCTGCAAACCGTTTGCTGAAGACAAGCAGACTAAGGACATGGATTACTGGAACTATGTTCTGTGGTCGGATGAGACCAAAATAAACTTATTCCTTCAGATGGTTTCAAGTGTCTGTGATGGCAACCAGGTGAGGAGTACTTAGACAAGTGTGTCTTGCCTACAGCAAGCATGGGGGTGGGTGTACAATAGTTTGGGGCTGCATGAGTGCTGCCGGCTGTGGGGAGCTACAGTTCATTGAGGGAAGCATGAATGTCAACATGTACTGTGACATACTGAAGCAGAGCATGAATTCCCTCCTTCGCAAGACAGTATTCCAACATAACGATCCCAAACACACCTCCAAAACCATCTCTGCCTTGCTAAAGAAAATAAGGGTTAAGGTGCTGGACTGGCCAAACATGTCTCTAGTCCAGTGTTTCTCAACTCCAGTCCTCAAGACCCACTAACAGGTCAAGTTTTCAGGATTTCCTCAGTATTGCACAGGTGATATTATTATTGTCAGTGCATACTGAATGAGATCCTGACAACATGACCTGTTAGTGGGTCTTGAGCACTGGAGTTAAGAAACACTGCTCTAGTCCTAAACCTTATTGAGCATCTGTGGGGAATCTTCAAATGGAAGGTGGAGCAGCGCAATGTCTCTCATGCCTACCAGCTTGGTGATGTCGTTAAGGAGGAGTGGAAGAGGATTCCACTGAAAACTTGTGAAGCTCTAGTGAACTCCTTGCTCTAGAGAGTTAAGGCAGTGCTGAAAAAGAATGGTGGCAACATAAAATACTGACACGTTGGGCACAATTTGTTCATTTTCACTTAGGGGTGTACTCACCAGCGGTTTAGACATTGATGGCTGTGTGTTGAGATTTATTTTGAGGACACACCAAATTTACACTGTTATACAAGCTGTACACTGACTACATTGTATCAAAGTATCTTATCTTCAGTGTTTTCAAATGAAAAGATACAATATAATATTTACAAAAATGTGAGGGGTGCACTCCTTTTTTGTGAGATACTGTAGCTCTCTGTTTAACCTCGCAACTCACTGCATCATAAATTGACGTTGCAGCAGCACTAAGGAGGCATTGTGTGGGCTCACTTGCCAGGAGTACTCCCTATGTGGCCAGTGCCAGCTGTTAGATGTATCCGACAACTGGCACCAGCAGCCGGGATCTGAGACAGCTCTGATTCTGGCCATTTAACCCCTTTGATACCATGGTAAACGCAACTACAGCATTTAAATGATTGCCGAACAGTTCAATTGTATCCTGCCATTTGGTTGCCATGGCAGTTGGAAGGCTAACGATAGCCTTTGTAGCTGCTATGTTAGTACACCTATGGCAGGATGCAATAAGAAATGACAAGAATCACTGTTTTGCTGTAAATTTAGGGATTGCAAGTTCACATCCCCCAGGGGGACTAAATGTTTACGTAAAAAAATTCAAAAAAAGTTTAAAACACCGCTCTTGTGGCATTTTACAAATAAAAGTTAATTTAAAAAAATTACACAACTGACGGCGACGAATCCGTGAAAGTACAACCTATTGCAACACAGAAAAAAAAAGTTACATTTTTGGGTCATTGTGTGTCCCCATAAAACTGAAAAAAGTGATCAAATAGTTATATCCTAAAATGGTACCACTAAAAACTGCACTTGAGCCTGCAAAAGACGAGCCCTGACAGGTCTATAGATTGAAAAACCTTTTCCCACAGTACTATATATTGCCTCAGCTGCTCTTACTCCAGAATATGCCGCCAGCAAATCAGACAGGTTCCCTTTAAGCCGATATTAACATTTATACTGACCTTATACTCTCATGCCTCCTATGTCTCCTATTCTAATTTACAAAGTACATTTTGTACGATTGAAAAACCGAGAAAAGTATTAAAAAAAAATTCTGGTGTGCCTGAATCATAATTTTACAGGATAAATAGATGCAACATCATCTGTGCCACTCACTATATCTCTCTGCAAATGTCTGATGCAATGGTATACAATGCTCCTGGACTTCTAACTATAATGTAATTAACTATAATGTAATTTATTTCTACATTACACCCCAACAAAGCCATTATTTTTCTCACGTCTTGTATTCAGCAGAGCCAGGAGCTAGTGAGGACACTAGAATCCCTTTAGGAGTATTGTACTGAAGGTGATCACTATGTATGAAGGTACAGGTTTTTGATCCCTGCATTTATATAATTGTTGTTTGTGGTGTTTTCAGACAATAGATTTGCAGATTTTACAAGATCTGCAGCAGAAATCTGAGGCATCTGAGGTAATTTGTAGCATTTCCCCCACTTTTCTGTGGTTAAGCCAAATAGAACTGTAGACATTTTCGAAAGCATGTGACTTATTAGGGAAACCCATTTGCAAACAATGTTTGTGGGTGGCCAGCAATGCCCTCCATTTCGGTGCAGAATCCCAGCCAAGGTCTGTAACAAACACGGCCTTACCTGGTAATGACAGACTATAGATGCATAGAGTAATAGGACAATGTCACTTTGATTCCCAGTGGCTTAAACGTATTTAGATGACAGCTTAAAAACACAAGCATCTGGAGGACAGAAGTTTCCCTTTGATCTGATCTTGAAAGGATAGTACAAGACCGAGCAAGCAAAACTTGGGAGTCACTTCAGCAAGTCTCAAGTGAGCATAGAAAGGGGACGTGACCGAATTCGTACTAAAGAGCGTTTACTTAAGGAATGAGGAATGATTAGTGTTCAGGAATTACAATTTAAGCCACAATTTGGTATTTTTACACGATAAAATGAAATAAAAAAAAAAAAGAAAGACAGAAAATGATCAGGCTGTCCATTTCGGTTTCGTCCATTTTTTTCTGTTCTTGGAAAAATGTAAAAAACACGTGGGGGAAAAAAAATATTTATCAGCCACCAAATTGTGCTATTTCTCCTTTAAAAAGATAAAAGGCCTGTGATTCCCTCAAGGGAACCTCAACTATGAGAGACAAAATGAGAAAACAAACCCCGAAAACCATTGTCTGCTTTGGAAATAATTATTTCAAATTTGGGGAAAATAAATATTGGTCAATAACAAAAGTTCTCTCAATACTTTGTTTATACCTTTTTTGCAATACAAGGGCAACGTTTTTTTAAGTTTTCACAAGGTTGGCACACACTGTTGCTGGTATGTCGGCCCATTCCTCCATGCAGACACATCTAGAGCGAATGTTTGGGGGCTTCGCAAAGCAACACAACTTTTAACCCCCTCCAAAAGGGTTTCTACGGTTTGAGATCTAGACTGGCTGGGCCCACTCCAGGACCTTGAAAGCTTCTTACGAGGCCACTCCCGTTGCCCTCAGGTGCTGCGACAATGTAGTGAAAGCCACCCTTTTTTTCATCTCAATGCCCTTGCTGATGAGGGAGGTTTGCACCAAATCTCACAATACGTGGCCCTTTTCATTCTTTCAGTACATGGACTTCCCCTCCTATCCCTTTTGGAGAGAAACACCCAAAAGAATGATTTGCCACCCCCATGTTTCACAGTAGGTATGGTTTTCTTTGGGAGAAACTCAAATTTTTCTCTCCTCCAAACATGAGTTTGTGTTTCAACCAAACGTTCTAATTTGGTTTCATCTACCATATACATCCCCCCAAAACCCTTTTTGGGATCCCAAAATGCTCTCTAGCAAACTTCAATGGCCCGGACATGTACGTTTAAGCGGGGGGGACACTCTGGAAAACTGCAGATCTGAGTCCCTGGCGGGTATGTGTTATGATTGGTTACTTTGGTCCCCTCTCTGCAGGTTTTTTCCCCACCCCCCCGTGTGGTTCGGGAATTTTGCTCACCGCTTTTGTGATCATTTTGACCCCCCAGTGAATTTACATGTCTTGTATGTTTTCAATTTTTCAAATTTTTCTCCCCATTTATTCTTCACACCAAGCTGCTTGCCTATTATAGATTCATTTTTCCCAGCCGGGTGCAGGGCTACAATTTTTTTTCTGGTGCCCTTTCGACGCTCTTTGGTCTTTCCCCAAGTGGAGTTTGAGTGTGACTGAGGTTGGGGATAGGGTCTTTATATGATAAGTTCAAAAATTTTCCCTTTACTACAGGGAAAGAGTGGAGGGCAAGGAGCCTCTTAAAAAGAAGTTACAGGGCTGTGAGAGCCAAATCTTTTCTTTTTTTGTAGGACCAAAAAACTTATTTTTCCATCATAATTTTCAAATTTTTTTTCCCAAAACAGACAATGTATTTTCCCGGGCCTGTTTTTCTCATTTTTCCCCCATAGTGGAGATCTCCTATATTTAATTACAGGCCTTCCGCATCTTTTTAAGTGGGAGAACTTCACAATTGGTGCGACTAAATTTTTTCCCCCCTGTATGCAACACTCAGGATGGAGCTTCTCAGCCACATTTGATTGTTTCAAATTTCCCTAAAAAAAGGATCATTAATGAACGAAAAAAAAAAAAGCGAAAATGAAAAGAAAGTTGAAACAATTCCCCCAAAACGGCCCCCCTTCTCCAGCCCAACAGGGAAACATCAACGGGGTTTTTTTTACTGCCCCCCCCCCAAACTGCCTTTCCAGTCAAGGGAATTTTACAGCGGGGTGACATTCACCTGCATTCCTACTGGCCTATTATCCACAAATACAAATCGCATAATGGGGGCCATTAAATGCAAAGGCAAATGACTGGGGACAAGAAAAAAAAATAAAAAAAAAAAATACAAGCGAAATTTTCAATCTTCTGCGCGAGTTTCTTACAGATTCTAAGGACTTTTCAGGTTTACTTTGCTTTGGGAACACATTGAAATTTCCCGCAACAAACTCCACTTCAAATATTAATACAAAGCAGCAGAAAGGGAAGTGGGAAAAGCTTTATTTATCCTACTTTCCACTCCCTGTATTTCGGTCTGCTGCCTTCCTTCCACTGAAACATTATTGATAAGCAAAAATCTGTCACCTCCAACACTTTGCCTTCCCATTGTTTCCTTGCAGCAGAAGTGAAACGGCGAGATTTATTTTTGTTGGATTATGGAGCGGTGGATTGACATCTGCGAGATTGCCTGAGGAAACACAAATCTTATCAGAGTGTACAGTTCCAGCATCCGTATTGTATGTGCTTATCAATATTATTTCCTTCTTTTTCTCCACGCAAGCAGAGCTCCCATTCTGAATCGGCACAATGCACTATAAATTCATATTTCTGTGCGGCTTTGAAAAAAGAAAAAAAAATAAGACAAGTATTCACAGTATGAGAACAGAAATTAAAAAGGGACGGATATGTGAAAAAACAGGACTATGAACACTGTCTTACCAATGAGGTTCTCACATTTAGAAAAGGGGGCCCATAAACACCAAACCAAAAAAACCTCTTTTTCTAGAAGCCAGCTTCCCCATCCCAAATAAAAGTG